>LUCM01009959.1:93089-109918 GCA_008360955.1 Fasciolopsis buskii
GGATGATGATGATGATGATGATGATGATGATGATGATGATGATGATGATGATGATGATGATGATGATGATGATGATGATGAGGATGATGATGATGATGATGATGATGATGATGATGATGATGATCAAAATGATAGTGATGACGATCATGATAAGTTTCAAGATGAAAGGTTACGGTTTTGATGTTGATCATAACCATAATCATTATGATCATGACGACAATAATCGTGTTGTTGATGATGGTGATCACTATGATGATGGTGGTAAGAGTAATAACATCGACAGTGAGCCGTGACAATAGTAATAGGGATTATTATTATTAATATAGTTATTCTAATGATTAGGATGATTTCGCTGGTGGCTTTAATGCCATTTGAAGTGAATCGGTTGACGGCGATGACAGCTGAGTTTCGGATGATGATGTCGAAGTGGAAGAACTGAATTTTTATAATCATTATAATTTGGCGATGGTCAATTGTTGCCCCATTAGGACAATTTTTGGTTAATATTTAAATGCATTTGGGAAAAGGTTCATAATCCGAATATTATTTAAGACTGGTTCTTTGAAGTTTGGTTGTTATTGCTGATGTCGTAAATTTTATATTTTATCTCATTCCGCTCTTTTAAGACCCTCATTTGCTGTTTTTCTTCCACCTGAGAATTGCCCATTTGCTAGATTCTGATCATCTACGCATTTAGTCTGACGCAGGATTTGTCGAAATTATTCCGCATCCAGTCCTGTCCCCAGGAATCGATCATTGACTCGGTTTCAGAGTGTTTAGACAGACAGAATTATTCAAGCGTTTTCGCAGAGATGGTTGGCTCGTTGCTTGTGTTCATTCCTCGTCAATTTTGAACATAACGATTTATTGTAGTGTGTTTACTATGTTTGACCTTCGCCATCTACTAGCAAACACGTCAGCAATGCACAAACTACCTTCAAAAGTCGATATGATGCTGGGGCATTTGAACAGTACTTACGCGTCGATCCAGCTCACTGAGCTTTGAGGAGGGGATGGGAGGGGTAAGATATCAGTACACTTCTCCTTGATTTGCATCCATAAAAGAAAAAAATGGACCAAGTAGGCGAAGGGTTTGTGGCAATCGGACTAGAGAGAACAATAAACGAACCTTTACAAGACATTTCCAATCATTCGGGGGCGGTATCTTGTGCACTGTCCGGGATTCGTTTACTCCGTAAACTAGTTAATAAACTGGGTGAATCGTGCAACAGTTTAGGTGAAAAAGCAAAATCCAGGCTAGACGGTTAACTGATACTTAGGTCACATTCACCCACATCCATTATCGTAAGGTGTCAAAAATGTAAGACTTCATCATTCTCCCCCTCTTAAGTGATCGTAGTAGCAAATTATGTTCAAGGAACCCGAAAGTCCCGATTCGTAGTGCTTTTCACGTACTCCCAGTCGGATAACATTTGTAAGTCGTATCAGTGTTTGTTCTACGTCATCTGATCGTGTGAACTGGATTTATCGGTCGTACATCAGTCGGAGACCGATCACCAGAATTCAAGAAATTTTATTCACTTTGGTTAAGATATGGTGCAAAAAGGTCAGGAGAAGTTTAGCGGTTGGACACCTAATTCATACCGAGGACTCGGTGTACACCGAAAAGTACTCTTTCTCTCTCACACACACACACATTTATACATATTCATACACACGTGCACACACACAAACACACACACAAACACACACACACGCACACAGGCTCATCTGCAGAACTTTGGTGAACTGAATACCATCTTTACTATGGTCATGAATAACTGACAATCATAGTTTGCAATCACGAACTGAGCAGACAACAAAGCAGATGCACCTTAGCCTAAGTATTTCTCTGAACTTTGTTTTCGCATGACAGATAGCCAAACATCACGAGCAATGGAAACGCCTTTTTTTCTTGTTGACAAGCCTGGACTGGACGTGCAGCGAGTGAGCGAGATGAACTATACATTTGATTCTAATGTGAAATTCATCGGTATGAAGGTCATAAATGTTCCATAATCCTGTTTTTTTCTTTCTGATACGTGATCATTCCAGATGACTTCGCAGTCGGACTCTGAATCACACCGTTAGTGCCGTCAAACGATCTAAATTGTGCTAACGAACATATCGAGGGGTTAAGTTACCACTAACGAGACATTAACTGTGATAGCAATAAAAAGTCGACCGAATAACGTTCATTCGTGTGTATATCCGGTTCATTAATTGTGGAGTCCAATACAAGGTCATGGTTTAAGAACGGTGGCTAGCCTTATATTAATAAAAGTATCAGAAACATTTAAATTATTGATCATCCTGATGGATTGGAAGTAAAATTCTCTGTGTGAAAAAGATAACAAGAGGTTTGAATATGCGCGCTGAATCTGACACCGATAACAGCAAGATATTCTGCTAACAATCGAATTAGGCTGCCTACTGTTTAACATGAAGCAAATAGATTTCATTCCAATCTACGGTTTTGTAGTCCACTTTCAATGTTAACTGCAATTTCTGTTGTACCATTTCAGGCACGATACTTTTGAGGCCTTCGTGATTGCTGATCAACATGTGTAGTTGTCGATTTTCACCCGGATTCATCGACCATTTCAGCTCACTTCAGTTTTTGCGTTTGGAGAGTTTGACCTGAACAGTCTTTGGGGTACCGCTCATATCAAAGTGACCACATCTCGAACTGGATGTTTCCTCAAAGAAAAAAAAACAATCAGCAAACATATTAAGACCAAAAATCAGTAGTGTTAATGGTCCATACTTGGTCAACAAAATCCCACGACCGTTTTGCGGGAAACAAAAACAGTGAAACGAGTGACCGACGTCTAAGACACCCGGTGGGATTGCTTATTTAGAACTAGAAAAGTCTGACCAAACTAATAATGGCTAGAAAAGCAACCGATGAAGTAGATCGGTAAAAGCAGATCTAACTGGAGCCCATTAAGAGGTCGCATTCTCCGGGTATGGGTAATGAATACTTGGTAAAATCAGGCGGCCATAAAATAGATAATCAAATTATCGTCAGTCAACATGCCATCATTATGGAATCCAATGGAAGAAGTAAGTCATAAGGTTTATTGTTTGAATTGAGTACGAAAAGTGATGTCTTGAATTTGATTGGTCTACGATGTACACAAAAAGTCCGACATTTTGTGTGATTAAGTATTATCACATTTGACAAACATTAAAAGAGAATGTTAACCATTGTATCTGAAAAAAATAATTTGTGTAGGAAGAACAACTCGCAGTTCGATAAGGCGAACAGGATAGGTTGGCAATTAGCCACTCTGAATGGACGTATTTTATCACTCGATGTCAATGTCATACTCACTACTGAGAACCATGGAAGCATCGCCATGTGGATCTCGATGCAAGACTGAACATCTGTGAGTTGTATATTAATCTCACATCCCCAAGGTTTTCGAAGGAGATTCCAACAATTTATTAGAAGTTAACACCACCACCCGCCGGTCACATCCGCGAGACCAGTGTGAGCTGGAAATGAACGGTCAAAATTAGAATTTTCGAATAGTTGTTCCTTTCTGATTCGGTTTTTCTTTCTAATTAACAAATTGCACTTTGTCTTTCCTTTGCCTTCTTCCAATTCCGAGCTTTACAGAGAAAGACAGTCGAAATCATTGTTCAAATCACCGAGTCCTCCTTAAACCAGTTCTCCGTGACTTGAACGAAGACTTATGCCACGAGATGCAAGCATTTCGCTTTCCGATCGCGAACGTGAAACTGCCAAGCGTAGCCAATAGATAGGGAAAAATACAATAGATTGGGCTGCATGGAACGTTTTATATATGCGGGTATTGATGAAATGGAGTGACAAGCCGACGAGGGTCGTGTGGGTTACTGCCAAAGTAAACTTATTCTCAAGGTCAGATATGTTCTGTGCACAAACGGCCGACTGAGGCGTGGTGATAAGCATAACCTTACGGAAAACCGGCGGCTTGACGTTTGCATTGCGCACTAATATTTTGAAAGGTTGGGTTAGGTCAACTTTGTGATCCCATGTGACCAGCTGCCTCAAGGTCAAAAAGGCCGGAGAGTTTGCTTCACTTTGTGAGGTCAGACAAGATTGCATCATCGATTTTGACAAAATTTTCGGCATGTGCTCTGGCCCTCGTTAAGCCAAGCAGCTATCGGCTTTGTTGATGTACACGTCACCCTAACTGCAAGTGTGAGACATTAGGATCACCATGACAGTTTGGAAGTTTAGCCTTTTGATTGTTTGTAGTAGACGCAACTGTGTTACCGTATACTTATGCATAATGATCGGTTTACGATTTCAATCGATTTCTTTAAGCAGATGGTCACCTCTAACTGGCAAGGCAATAAAAAATCTTGCTACTTTTCTACGGTGAGCAGTATTTCGTATAGCTTCCTCTACCTCTGGTGGTGTTCGGTGAAATGCTCCCGGTAACCATTGGGTAACAACGTTTGCTTTATAAACTCGTTTCGTGGGTGATCATTAGTGCAGATTTTCTGCATTTCGTTGAAGAGAGTTCGAACTAATTTACGTCTGTATGCCACTGTTGTGAAAACGCAGAACTGTACTTAACATCTCTCTCAGTTGATTTTGCGTTGGGTGTTCCGTTGGAGCATTCTACCACGTACACAGGTGGTAGGTTTTTTCTTTTCCACTTCAGGAACAGTAGCAAAATTGGGATGGATGTGATTCGGAGTGTTGACAAAGGGGTTGAAATATTCCTCATCAGAGATAACCAAGATATCGTCCACCTAAAGCTGGTAAAGAGAGAATTTCAAAATATTATTCACGACTTTTTGCTCGACCACACCCAAAACACATCTGACAGGATTGGATCCGAAGAACCTGCCATGGTCAGAACACCAGTTTGCTTAGATGTTTTCCTCTCAAAATTCTCAGTGCCCAAAAAATAAGTCCATTAATTCATTCCATCGGACGGAGTAAACAAAATCTGCGTGAGGAATAGTTTTTGCCTATGGTTCACTTGATGCGAAAACCAAGTTTAACGGCTGAGGTTGGAATTGTTTGGAGCTAAATGAAATGTATGCGAATAATCAATCAGTCAGTCAAAAGATTAATCCACCAGTCAGTCTGAACAGGGCGAAAAAGCTTCATATACGTGCATATCGATCGCTGTGTCCTAGTTTGCATCCAATGATTCGGTCTGAGCACGTCACAGACGCATGGCTTATCACGAAGCCACACGCAACCACTTGACGGTGGATCCAGTTCCCTATGACACACAAACCAGTCACCTGATTGTCCAGACATTAGCCGTTCCGTTCCCGTCTGATTTGGGTCAGCAAATTGTGATTTGGCATCCGCTGTTTCGTTTCGTTTCGTTTTCACAATAGGCCGTGTAGTCTTCCTGCGGTGAAAATAGCTACCCTAAGTGTCCGTCTCGCGAACATTCAAATTCAGAAAATAAACTAACCAAGACGCACCATGACTTTTTATTTTTAATTTTTTTCTTAAGGGAAAAATGATTTGATTAATGATTTGCCCGATTTAATCAGACAAGTGGACGGGAGAATTCGTGTTTATCTCGATTGCACTTAACTAAATTCTCGCGTACAAAAACCACATCCTTTTCACTCTGCAAGCTGCATACGGTTGTGAACAGCCCAATATATTCCCCTTTGCTTATTAGACGGGCTAGATTTTTATAAATATCACGAACATGCGGAGCGGTTAACTTATTGCCTTTTCATATTCCTGAAACGTAACAAGCAATGAACGGACTTCTCAAGCTAACTTCTAACAAATCATAAAGTTGGCAAAAATGTTACATTCTTGTCAAAACTTCCATTCACAACAACTCACCCTTTGCACGCATATGAATCCAAGGATAAAAGTACCCGATCCCATTCAATTCGGATATTTGCAGCTGTGCTGAGTTGCCAACTAGTTATCAATGTTAAATCCGAAATTTCATTTAATTATTTGTTGGTTCCAATGCATATGAAGACGAATGAATCCGACCTTTAGCACATGGCCTCGTGATTACTTGTTGCAGTCACTGTTCATTCGTATCCCGGGGCAGTTTTGGATTGCCGGCTTTTGAACATCTGAATCACATCCCGATCATTAATGGTACTTTCTGATTTTCACACAGTCACGGGACTGGTAACTGAATCACATATTGCAAATTTGTGTCATCGATGAGTCGTGGTTCCCCACTAGTCCCGATACAAATAGGAGAAAGCTACACCTTTTGTGTGATCATGATCCCTCGGAAAATTAACCGACTTTTGACTGCTTGAAACATGCGAGATTCTATGTTGTCTTACTGAGGTCCGAAATCCGGATGCATTATCAAGCTAGGACTGAGCGATTATAATGTGACTGTGCACGGATGTACGCATTGATTGCTGACCTAGTGATTGTTCGACACCTGAGACATCCCGCGGGTTGGCCCTGACCTCATCGGTCGCCGGTCCTTACAAAAGTTTTCTCATTTCTATGGTGACCAAAATCCCTTTGATTTGCCATTGTTTTGTGAGAATCAGTCTAAGAATGACAATTATCCATTCTCGCCTAAATGAGAACAAATTTCACAGTGCCGTTTATGCACTGCTACGTATATGTCGAAATATACATATTCAGTACATGTATCGGCTCTGATGTACGACATGTAGGCCCCAACATGCTGTATTTTGTCGATCTCAACCAACTTATTCGACTGCGATAGGGTTATCGGAACTCACAAGAACTTCGGAATTCTTCTAGGCTACTGTAAGTGTAGGAACGAATCATGTGAGATTGCAGTTGGCAGTGGTGAGTCCAGGAGTTACAATGTATCATCCTTGGACCTGTGACGTAAGCCTAGGGGCATCGTGACAAAGGTTCAACTTCAAAACCCGCTTGTCTGTTGCCAATGTTATGGACACGTGACAAGATGACGCACCACGTGTCAAGAGGTCATTGCAATCGGACAGTGGTGAAAGGGTGGAATTTTTTTCAACTGACATTGTGGTCGCCAGTCACAACCTGTTGAAATTCACAGTGGGTTGGTGGTAAAATTCCTATCAGCTCTATAGCATTCATAAAGTTATCTTTTGAGGAAATCGAAATGATAAGTGCTGGCATATCGCACGACAGAATTATTAACAATTCAGTTGCATCAAACACGCAAACACACAAGCAGAACTTAGGACTGTGCTGAGAGCACCATATTTAGACTTGAATGCAGCTTTGGTCTGCCAGTACCCCTAGTTTGTTGCTTGAGCTATATCGCAATCTGTGAGTGTTTACTGAGTGGAACAAAGACAGAGTTGGTATTGCCTCCTAGGATGGCTGACTGCAATCAGCATCCAAACCGCAAACTCGAGCAGCTAGTAGTAGTCGATTTTATTTTCAAGTAATCATTGACGATAGCTTTCCTACGGTTGATTGGGGCTTCATGTGATTTTGTGGCACAAGCCCAGGTAGTTGGGCTTATTTAGTGGCATGGACAATCATCGAGACTTGAAGGACAGAACTGGAAGTTGGCTGTTTGTGCGACTCCATATTAAAGTATGTGAGTATATCAGATCGGCTTTAGAACTAACGTGTACGCGATGGCTTTAAAATTGGGAACAAGATTGCATGAGTCTTCAGTTGCCCGGGGTGACAGTAAATTTCAAGCGCAGCTTCAATTTTTGATAAATCTGCCGAGTAAATGGTAATTAGAATGTGCAAACGGGTAGCACAAACGACCTGGCTGGGAAACAATGATGGGTCAGTCGCATGGGGTAATAATTTGCCTCGAAGACGAGAAATAATCATGGACAAAAAAGGTATGTGCCACCGGTGATTTTCTGGTGAAAAAGAAATGCCTAGATCGATCAAAAAGACAAATATTCACTTTCTTCGCAATCAGAAACCCGGAGTTTCGGTCTGCACAGGCTGGGGATTTTGGGTACTGGTACGGGCTTGTTTTATCTAGTCTTTATTCGTTTACATAATTCATAAATTCTTGTTAGATTTAAGGTATCTAAAGCAAATTCTTCTCCTTTGTAGACAGCGTAGAGAATCAGTAGGTCTAGGATATTGGCTTGGTCCACCAACTTTGCGTTCGTCCACTTTAGACGGCCCTTGGACATGACATTTATGCGCAATTTTTTTCATATAAAATCTTAAGAAGCCTGATTGGTTTGTCTTTACCCTTGTGGGCCATTTTGGATACGGTGGTTTGGATTTGCTGAGTATCATTTCGGGTGACCGTTTTCCGTGTTTAGTTCCACTGTACACGGCTAGACAGAAAAGCTCCCAAACTGGCTAGACTTTTCGGCCTCACTTCAAACAAGCCGGGCTTTAATTGTGAATGATATAATGTTAATATCACAGTGTTGTTGTTAGACGTAATACACCAACGTCTCGACTACCGTGGGTAGTCTTTCTCAAGGCAAGTTCTACAATCAAAAAAGCCTGTTCATGATTCTGCACCGTAAGCAGAAAAACTATCAAGGCAACGCCACATTAGTTACGTTCCGCTGTAGTTGCACCATAAGTACAGCGAGATGATGCTCAGTGCTTCTGGGAATTCATTGCTGAGATACATTTATGCACTGAGACACTAACTAAAATCGCCAAAACGAAGTAGAACAAACAGAGACAGTACTATAGCACCATAGGAAAGACGTATTACCAAACTGTTACCCAGTTTCGTTCACGTCAGTGTGTACCAATCGTCTCGCATTAACTTGTCAAACCCGTATCGCTTGTTCAGACGCTTGGTTGACTGGTTGTCTTCTAGCCTGAAAATAACGAACTACGCTTGATAATATCACCTTACGGCTTTTCAGTTTTCTCTCGTAATTTACCCTGAACTATCCGGTGGTAAACGAAGTTGGATTAAACGCCTACTGTGTTTACTAACGGGGTAGTATAATTGTCGATCTACCTGACCCTTGTCATTATCTATCAGGTCACGTGGAGCAGTGCAAATAGTAAAAATTTAGAGATCACTACTAGAAGAATTTGTGCCCTTCCGCTCACTGGAAGGAATGTTTACAGTTAAAAAGTGAGTATTAAGTTCACATTTGGAATGTGCATCTGCAAAGGCAAATTGATCTGTTATTTCGTAGCCCCCGGAACATCATACAAATTTCGATCACTCTTTAATTGTTTACCGAAGGGACACTGCACCGTACGAATTTGTAAAAATCCACTTCACAGACAAACGTCTGACAGATGTCACATCCTGCTTAGCACCGGGTTTCCGTTTATTCACTACCATTACTACCATTACTACTACTACTACTTCTACTACTACTACTATTACTACTACTACTACTACTACTACTACTACTACTACTACTACTACTACTACTACTACTACTACTAATACTATTACTACTAATATCGTTATCATTATTGTTATGGCTGTTGCCATCAATAATACGGTAATTGACAGTGTTACTGGTAAGACCAGTGTCATTTTCGCTATCTGCATTTTTACTAAAATGCTAACAACAATCAAAAATAGTGATGCTAATAATAACTAATTTGTCATCACTCATAAGGTTGATCATATTTCACCACGAAAATGGTGACAGGTAACAAACACAAAAATGGGATTTCAAACACGAGTGCTTAAGCAAAAACTGACCTCAGGCAACGTCGCGACAAATGTGAACTCGCTTCCGGATCTCACGCACTTTGAACATTTTTGCGGAAATTATAGCCTTGCACTGACAACAGGTTTCACAGGTAAACATGTCAGCGTAAATTGAAACGTGCTTCCAGAAGCAAACAGCTACTGACTGCCATGTTTTTAAAACCTTAATTCTCTTTCTGTGTATAGCGTTTGAGTAGTATGTAAATTGTCGAGGATTTCGCGCTTAAAGTTCCCACGGCACAGAAATCTGGGCGATGTCGCCTCAGCAGCACTCATCCTCGCGGATCTGCAGGAAACAGGAAACAAATTGGGCACAAAAGTCACTCGCGACTTTATGCGTAGATTTTCATCGTGACCGCCGATTGTGCCCAGTCCCTTTCGCGCACCGCACGACTAGCTTGATCTGCCCAAAACCGACCCAGTTCGAACGTGTTGTACATTAAAACGATCATCAACCAAAAGAGTATCAAGTGCACCTGTCGAACACGGTATTTACGTACGATTATGCTCATCGTAAACAACTTTTACAAGACGCTTGAATTATGCTCTGTCAATCAAGTTTTGACAACGGTGTTTTGCTGATTCCTACAATGCTTGTACCGTCAATTGTTTGTGGTAGCGCTGGGATACTCTTGCGAGTAGCATGATCTACAATGAGGGTACCTGTGCTATTTTAGTCAAGATTTGGTATTCAGTTACACTTTGAAGTAGTGTAGAGCAAAACCATGATATCATAGTATTTCTTGTCCTGATCCTACCTGGATAATTCATTTCAGAAGCACTTCAAAATGTTTGAAATCGCGTGATAATTATTAAGTCCGTTCACAAGATCACCGTGACAACATGCTACATGGCTGGGCTCCGGGTTAGGGATAACGGAAACACCATGAAACGGGCTGTTAGCTGTGAATAAAGTCGGGTGATGCTCACTGAATAAACGTTCTCGAACATGCATCGTTGGGGTCTAGGAAATGGGGATTTTTCGCCTGGTCCCCATTCGATTTGTTGAATGCTACAAGAGTCGGTTGGTGACACTGTGGCCTGATATGTGTATGGCCCACCAACAAAATAAGACCATTTCCCGTCGTCTTGTTCCGCTACCTTGACAAGAGGCGAATGGATCACTTGGATGGCGCCATCTCCTCTGGTTCGGAACTTTCACTTTGTGGGCCAGTTTGAGCTGCGAAAATTCAGAGGACTCGTTCCGATACACATTTACAATGCATAGGTTGATGCAAACAAAAAGACAACCGTATTTAGCCTGCACACTGGGGACCACAGCCAGTAATGTGTTGCATCCAAGAGTTTGGGATTGGAAACTCCGATCGACACTTATTTTTCACTCTTTTGCAAAATTTCCCTCATGCCCTACCAAAGGATATGGTCTTCGGATTTGGCGTGGATTTCAAAAGGACATTTAAAATCATGCTTTTCCCCTGCATCGCATTCACTAGTCGGTTACTCACAAATGAACTTGGACTTTTTCGCAAAATAATCAGCTACTTTCCTCGAAGTGTCCCGTTGTCTGACGTTTCGTCCTATCTACCCACAGAGTGTCGCCTAAATTCAATCACCGAAGGTCCTTTTAAACTCTGAACAACCCATAACTTAATGCAAACCGCTAGTTGTAGCAAGAAATATGAGTGCTCGAACAAGTCGACTATCATAAAATGAGGTCCATTTAAGTTCGCTTTAATCGATTGCTACCGTTCAAATGAATAAAAACTCTCGTCGTCTGTCCGTCCAGACCGCCGATTAAATCTTACCGTTACAATATTGACACAGTCAAATTGTTACTCGCCTTGGGGACAGAAGTATTGCACTGTTGATACCTCGTGTAGTGACTTGCACCAACGTGCAATGTTACTGCTGTCATAATGATGTCCGGTCTTTCATCAAGCAGAGGATGCAAAATGCTACGGTTCCAGGGGTTCCCTTCTATTGTTGTAAGACCTAAGATGTCTGTGAGGAAGGTGTTCTGGGCCTGCTCATGCTTCATCATCGATGGCTTTGGGTCACTAGTCCAATGGAATGGTAACATGGAATGTGCAACGATCAGGTACGGCGTCGTGTGTTAGACGTTGATATTCGTCCTCTGACCTAGGTCGCGTCTCTTAACTCCTTCACTGTCTTCGTAAGTTTTCCGCACGCATGCTGATAGTTCGTCTCTCTCGTGATGTGAGAAGCAAAGCCGGAGCCAGTCTACGGTTGGACATAAAGGCGTGAAGAACTCGACATATTTTCCTCCTATCTCAGCTCTGGTTTGGGCCGGTGATTTGTGATTTTGTATACATGCCCCAGCACAGTAAAATTGTTTTCGAAAAGAGACGGTGGGAGATATGGCTGTGATAATAAATCATCGCCAGGGATGTTTCAGGGCCTGCCGAGGGAATTTCGTACCTGGTCAACTAGGCAAATGAAAAACAAAACCAAAAAACCATCCGAGCATGCGGGGTGAAAACAAAAAGAACTCGGATATTACAGTTTCTTGCCCCACACGGTTATTCCGTTTTCCTCTGTTATGTGACGTCATTATTGTCGCTGTTGCCTTGAAAACATACCTCTTTGGGACCACATGTGTGTACTATATATATGTGTGTAATATACTATGTATTCATTATATATTTACTCCAAACTCGATAGACAAAGCGTTGTGGCTGTAATAAGTTTTTTCGTCTCACTTTGTGGTGTCAAGTAGCGCCAGCATGGTAAAGTGTGAAATTATCGTTAATCTACGAGTCCTCGTATTCGCTGTAGCTGGCAGTTGGATCTCGATCTTTTCGCCACCAACCAAGGTGACATCATTAGGGCATTGGTAGTGGCTTCTGTGCTCGACCGTATTTATAGTATTCTTATCTCACATTAACCTTTACCTATCGTTTATCTATTTCCTCTTTTGCTTCCTTTATTATTGAAACAACAACGTATATCAATTTTCAGGAAGGGGGCCGCGGACAACAGAGAGCTGCCAAATGGGGAAGTTGACCGGCGGTGTAGGGATTCGAACACGCGACCTTCAAGTCCAAGCACCAGGACCGTATCTGTTTGGCCACCGCCGGCCAGTTACACTGCGATGAATAGAATCAATGAGATAAAATCGCATAATTGGTAGGAAACGAAAACATTTCAAAGTCAATTCGAGAAAATAACAAAAGAAAAAGGGAAGGGATCTTAACGATCACGTTACTAAATTTAGACACATTCCCAGTTTAAGGTCGTTAGTACAGTGATTTATTAAGGTCATGTTATTGAATTCAGTAACATTATCAGTTCGATAGAAACGCAGCCCAGCAGGTTCAAAGTCAAAATGCTTACAGGAGTCAAGGTCAGATTTGAGGTAAGTTTATTATAAATTTGGCCGAACACAAATCGATCGCGCAGAGCAGACCGATATTTGAAACCACTATACACTGATGATCTGTCTATTTCATTTCGTGTAAGTTTAACTGGGAATAACTGACTGGGTTCTTCGAGACAAATCCGACAGAACACAAAACGCGGAGACAGCAAATAAGACCGACTTTGATAAAAAAAAGGACTGAATGATGTCATCTTAGTTAGCAATAAATTTGTTATCGTTAAGACCAAAAGTCCAATTCCGTCCTGCTCATACGGATTTTTGTTGTCTTAAGGGGATAAAATTTCGCGTCCGCATCTTCGCCAACGTTTCACCTTCAAACGTTTGCTTGGGATAGCTTGCTCCTACGTGTCAATGACTTCTTTATTTCCAAAAGCGTAAAGCTTATTCCTCTATCACGATGAAAGCGCTCGACCTTGGCTAATCTATGGGAACGCTGTTACACGTATTGTGAGGGTGAAATCCGAATAGACGAAGCTGTTGAGCTGACAGAAAGAATAAGTATGCGCGATTAATGACATCTAAAACGAGATCGAGAACGTCGGATCAGTTTTGGCTGACCAACTCTTAAGCAGTCAGGATGCGAAGCATTCACCGCAGAGGATCTGGATGATTTATTGCCGGGACTCTTCTCTGTACTCTCCTTTGTTCAGCATCAATGTCCACAACGCTGAATTTATTCAGTTGGCCACATTTAGTCCTTCACCAAACCCCTCTGCTGACTGCACTGATATCAACTCTGTATAGAAATATTAGGCTTTGTAAATTGGTTAACTCACCTGGGATTATACCCATGGAATACGGGACCCATGCTCTGTCAATATTCACCTAGCGAATAACTCCTCGTATTTAAGTTTTTGGTGGAAAGTACTGATATTTGTCCCGTCACAGCAACAGATTGGAATAATGTACGCTGGGAATCAAAGAAATGATGACTAGTCATTTGAGGTATTACGTTTGCGATTTAAACCCAAAGCTCAGCAGTCAGAACTTCACGAAAATCAACAAACTGAGCTTCGACCAAGACAAATATCGAAATTCATTGGGATTTACCGGAGTCAATGGAAGTAACAATCAGTCGACAACCTGCCTAACACGGTTAACCTTCCTTAAGTCAAGCCCTCGTCTTTCTCAGCCCACCATCCGCGAGTGATGCCCATTTATTACGGAGTCAAAATTACGATCCGACTACGATTAGATTAAGAAATTACCTCACTGGACAATTGAATTCCAGTACAAAATCCATCAGTCAGTTCCACTTGAGTCTTGCACATCTCACCTAGCAAATGACCGCGCTGAGTTGTGGTTAACAGTTCCGTGTACTTAATTTTACATGACCCACAAGTGTTTGATAATGAGATGAAATTCACTGGTAAGTCACGTCGGACTCAAGGATACTGATGTTTTAAGCCAATTACCCAACAAGTTGAATTTTTTGTAAATTTATTCTGCAACTTCTCACATTATCATGATGGACGCTTAAATTGACTCCACAACCGTAATTATGGTATGAGCTTCGGATCCCTTAGCCTGCTCAAGGTGTCCGGCATTTGTGCTTGACGAAATGCAGGGTTCTGTCACTTGAATAATACATCGATATGATTGTATGTTCACATCTGCAAAGCTGCGGCACGTCTGCCATGTACAACATACTCGTGAATTTCCCACTAAACAGAGAGAACAAACAAACCGATGTGTTCACATTTTTAAGAAAATACAATCTATATTGAGATTTTACAGGCCTCTTCTGCTTCCGAAGAACTATATTCGTTGTCCTGTTCAGTCTGGTGGATTGACATTTTTCGTGTTTATTTATTGATTCAACTCTGAGAGATTTCAATAAAATTCACCCAAAAACAATTGTGATTTCGTGTTGATCTTATCGCATCTAGTGTCCACCTCCCATCTCCGCCTCTGTCTTCGAATTCCACACATATTACAAATAGGAATTATTAAACATATTTCGATCTACGTAGCACTAAACGACCTAGTTTGTTTCCCCGTTTGATTGATTTATTTTTTTGGAAAGAGAAACCTTAAACATATCCTATTCAAATTCGACCTTTACAACGATTCGCTTTCGGAAATGCAACATAACAAAACCGTGACACCATGACAACTTCCGGCCCACGGATACAAAACGACCATCGAGTGAACTTCATATCGAACTACAGAACAAGAAGCAGACAACTCGACACGGATAGACAGACATACAGACAGACAGACAGACAGACAGGCAGACATACGAACAGGAGAAGGCGTGCAGTTAGACTAACGGCAGCGGCCCACGTTGGCCAGGAATGAACAGGACGTGGAACCATTCCGTAGACCTCATTGAAGGTAGTTTTCGTTCATTCAAGCGATTAAGGAAATTATTCCTCTGTAGAAAAAAATATCTCATGAGACGCTCCTCGTAACCAAATATCAAAACTATCATTTTTTCGCAGTCCTGATGGGACGGACTATATGTAATCATGAATATTATGAACTGGCATTACAAAAACGAACTCTCAAAAGATTGTATGAGCAAAAGCAACCATTAGAAAAGAAAACACTAATTGAACCCTTATCCTCGTTTCTCATTTGGGCTCATTATCCTCTGAGTGATTAGTGAGTGTGAAGACGCCATAATGTGGACGTAATAGAGCCTTTTGTGTGACCGTAGATCACACAAACCAGTAGCCAAATGTTATTTTTAATTCGACTTCCGATTTACGTGGAAACGATCGCAAGTGAAAGTTTACCTATACCCAGTGTGTAATAATTGCTAAGGCTCGAGTATGGTGAAATGTTGTTGCTGTTGCTGTCGTCATCGTCGTCGTCGTTGTTGTTGTTCCCATACTTCGAATAAGACGTTTCTTTCGCAACCAGGATGTTCGGCAATTGCTTACCGATAACTTTAAATAATCAGCCCCATTTGTGCCGGAAAAAGAAGTACGTGTAGGTTGATTTATCGAAAATAAATTTCGAAGCTTCCGTCTATACGTGAGTCGAATATACTTAGACTATTATTCTTCTCTAATTCGGTAATAAAAAGAGTACACAGAATGCATCTGACGACATACTGGTATATCATTTTTACGGTATCTTCGTTTTTTGCCTCATCTATTTATTTTATTGTATAACGATTTGTGTAATGCTCTAGAAAGGGAGAATTTGGCCAGGTGGACGGACTGGGCAGCAACCGCGGACCGGAAAATCCGAACCTCCAACATCCAAGTACAAAAGTCACGCAAATGACCACTTGACCAATGTCTGCAAGCGAGAGCCCTTGGAAACTCGGCTACAGTGGCTTTGGTGGACTGAGTCGTATGTCGGGGAAATTTCAGACGATTAATCGCAAGGACGATTGCGTTAAGTGGAGTGTTGAATTTTCACGTACATACGATATCATTCGGAATGGTAGGAAATTGACTGCTTTAGATAATATTGTATGGTTTAGGTTAAACAAACTTTGCGTGCTGAATTGCTGACCTAAATTCGTTTGCGCAAGACTCGTGAAACTCAAAATTAAGCATCATGGCAAGCCATACTCACAGCTTTTCTTCTCATCGTGTTACATTGCAATAGAAATAATGAAAATGTAAGTTGCACAGGATGTGGAAATACATGGGGCAGTGAAAGAAAAGAACACCGAGTTAGCCAACACAAATAATACATGTTAGTAGTAGGAGATTGGATGTTTTCATGAAATAATTCACCATGCGATATTATCGCTCAAATGACCATAAAGAAACCATGGAAGCACTGTACAGCTGTTCCAACCTTGTTAGGAATCACCAGCATTGCGTATCCACCGCGCCCGAACTGGGACGCGAACCCGGGACGACTGATTCCTAGTTGAACGCCTTAGCCATTTCGCTACCGGG
>LUCM01009959.1:110830-149087 GCA_008360955.1 Fasciolopsis buskii
ATGAATCTTTTCGCGGACATATAAAAATATTCAACCACGCAATATTTAAAATAATGTCAATTTCGAATTATTGAGAAAAGGACAGATTCTCATAAAAAATTAATAACAGAAATGAAATCTGCAGCTCCAAAAACCTTGGAATGGTCATCGACCATAACATTAGCAGACTGGTGTTTTTGCTTCAATAGAGCAAGCGATTAATGTGATCCAGTGCCTTTGATGGACATCAGATACAAGGCTCCAGGCGAAACCTACTACCAACTGTATTGCCTAATTGGTTTGATCTCAACGCTCATTTATATCGCCGCTCGTTGAAGTTCTTAACTCGTTTGATGGTTTTTGTTCATAAATAGTGCAATCGGCCTAATTAGACAGACGTTCCATGGCCAACCAGGCTTGTGGCCTGAGTCGATGGCCATTGAGTTGCAGCTAAAATCGCATTAAAACTAATACATAGTCGAATGTACGTGGTCTAGTAGGGTCTACACAACCGCGCAAACGGTAGCTCACTAGGGTATGGTCGATCTGATTCCGATTAGCTGTCGAGTTAGTGCTATGTTGTTTTGCCATTGGAACCGTCTTGGAAGTCCCTCCTGAATAGGCTTGAACGATTGTCTGCATAAGACCCTGTTATTTATACACTGAGCAGGAAAAGCTCAGCACTCGTCTAAAGGAGCTACTGATTTAGTAAGTTTCGTAACTTGTGCATTAAAATCATCTGCTACCCTACAATGTCGGAGCTCCTATTTTGTGAACAAGAGCGACGAGTTCGTTGTAAAATTCATCTTTTTGAGTGTCAGCCTTATTGGATCATAGGTCGAGATGGCACTCAGCATAGCCATCCTGTTGAAAAGCAACTGACTCCTGGACTCTTATGACGCACAAAATTCTGTTAACTGGAATTGATTCTATGGAGCCAGCTTCAACCCTTTCAGCCTACATTAACGTCACACCACGTTGGCCCTAGGCTCGAGCTGTTTCGTTCATTGGTGTGCACAGAAAGAACCTTGATGAATTAGTAAACGCATCTAGTCTAATTGCACTACTAGAATTCTGAATTCGTGTTTCGCTAAAGCAGCAGACATCAATCGAAAATGAATCCTTTTTGATCTCCAAACGCGCCTGTTTCGCAGCATCCAATAGTGTGCACGTTGAAGGCGTCCAGACTCAGAGGATGAGGTGGCTTGATAAGATGCCAGCTATCAGAATGAATATCACTGAAGACAATAATTGGCAATGACCCATCTCAAGTATCAGACACGTGATCAATGGGGGCGTTATGAGTAGGCTCTAAGAGAAAAGGAAGTCCGTTGGGAACAGAAGGCATGGGTTGATTAAAAGAAGAGACTTTGATCATTGGCATACTTCATAACACCCGATCTGTCCGATGCAATGAGAAGCGGAGTCCTGAGTAGATGGAAATATTTTTGTCAGTTATATGAAAACAGCAGCCCGAATTTTCAAAATCAAAATGCTGTGTGGATACTGCTGTCATGTCTGAAAAAGATGGACTGTAACAGTTGCTTATTCGGCATTCTGTGACCTCTTCCAAAGGTTTTCCAACTGAAAATTTACCACTGGTTGCTTTCTATGTATCTTTGGGTGGATGTCTCCACTGAACTTCCACAATTAGTGCTTGGAAAAAATATATACCGCCTGTTTTCTTAGTTGCACTGGAACTCAGCTTATTGGTAGGTGGGGATAAAGTTTGAGGAAAGCAGGCGAATTGCCTGTCACAAAATACGTACGTTCACGTCCGCGAGTTTATTGAAACCGACGAATCGTCATTGGGTTGAGCACGAATTCTTGCATGCGTGGTAAATAATATGGAATCACAAGATTTTTCACGAATAAATGAAGAGTCGAATTAACCGATCAGAGTCCAACAGAACACTAAGTTTTGGTAAAACGATCAAGCAGAGTTTGGTTTGCCTACTCCAGGGAAATCGTGAAACTAAGATGCAGCGTGATAAAGTCATTGGGATTTTGGTGTCGATTTTATTTAATGTAACGTTACGGCACGGGACAGTGTGCTTTACTACTGACTTAATGTCGGGAAGGACCCAGCGTTCTTGAGCAAAGATTTTCTGCAATCTGTTAAAGCTAAATAGTAGTCGTACGTTGTCTACATAAGTATACATAAGAGTGTTTCTTTTAATAGTTTAATAATCAAATAAAAATCGATGATTTAGCGTCTCTTCGATGCAGACAGATCCATGTATACTACAAACAAATGATTACTTCTTTGAGAAACCGGCTGTTTTCAGTGGCTCAACAACTGTCCAGATCTCAAACCGACTGAAAAGAAAAGATTTCCAAACGGGAAAACCTACATTAGCATAGAACATCAAAAATGTGCTAACCGTCTCTATATAGAAAAAATGCTTTGGTTTGTTGAACAGGAAAGAATTGGGCGGCTTACATTGAGTTGGCCTGATTTCTATCGGTTATGCTTTGCTCATTTTTGTAGAATCACTTATTCCGACCGATCGTAACTTCGCGCATCAACCTTGGGCGAGTAGTTTGAATAGTGTTTACACAATCAACATTCGATTTTAAGACGAAGGTGCTTTTATTTCAGTATTCGTATAATTCAAAATTTCATTCCTATCGGGAGTATCCGTGTTTGGGGTAATTTCGGATGGAGAACGGATTGGTTAAGTATGCGCCATATTCGATCATATGAGAGTTCGTTCTTTCGGTTACTGGTCATCATGCTATTTTCTGAGTTGTTTTTAATCAAACTGTCCTAGTCAAAAATCAACCACAAATTCGGATTCACTGCGCTATTTATGGGGCAGTGTGACATGTAAGACGACATCGGGTTCCGTCAAGATAAATCGGTTGGTTTGCAATCTGCTAACGAACCGAATGGACCAGCAATCGGCAGTTATATCGCGTGACTAGCCCAAATTCGGGCACTAGGCGGAGACGTTCTTTATCAGCATAGAACTTTAATGGCAAAACTCGAATAATTAGCATAACAATAAAATCGTTCAAGAAGAACAGTTACCTTCCAGAAGTGTATTGTTGGGGAGAGCCATCAATTCACCGTCTGTGTAATAATCCGTTAATTGGCCGTTGATGCAAAATGTAACTGTACATCTAGTAATACCTCCATGTTTACATGCTTCACGGAAGCCCAAATGAAGTTTGCTTATCCGCTATCAACAAATTCATGTTGCGTATAGCGTGCCGTTGAACGTTCTTTTCCACTAGTGCAACTTAGTCCTCTCGAGGTGTTGAGCATCAAACAGTCCAAAAAAGCTAGTTTTTCCTTTGATCGCATGACCGACCGTGGTGACGGGGATAGGACCGTGGCATTCGGATGTCAGGATCGCGGGTCCGAATCCTCAGGCCACCGGTCAACTTTCCTACTTGGTAGCCCCTTGTTGGTTGCGGCCCCCTTCCTGAAGAATGAGGTACACTTTCAATTCAATAATAAGTAAAGCAAGAAGATTAAAAAAACGATATCGTTTGATTTCATCTAATTCGATATTCGACTTATATCGGGATTGTCTATGGGAATCACGTGTGTACCTTTCCCTGACTTCGTTTAGGGATACTTGACTAGGTGTGAAATTGGCAGTCGATTCAATAAAAGTGCGAGAAGGGGAGGTTAACATCAAAACGAACTGGTTTACAGACAGTGAATCTTCCGCAAAGTGAATGTGACAACTTCGGGCAATCGGAATGGAGCGTAGTCGCAATTGGTCACATCAGAAACAGGACAGTGATACGAGTATTACAGCATTCGTAATGTTACATGACCGACCAAAAGCACAAAGGTGAGTGATGTCAAACTGAACAGCGATACTTACCCATCTGTTATTCCAATATTCAAAACGTTTTGGGGTCTCCGAACCTGGTTTTCCCCTCCCTATCTCGCTCTCCCTCAATCACTTGCATGAACAAAAAATGTTTGAAATGTTCGAATCCTCAGCGCGAAATCACGCGTCATTCAAAAGACAAAGCGAACGGACAGAGAAATCCTGTATGACCATTCGGATGGTTAACTTAAAACGATGATTGAAAATACAGTTGCGTCTCAGAGCATGTCACCAATACTAACAGCAAAGCAGTTAATTTTTTTCAGTCAGACGGTTTCTCTAGCCATAGATGATTTTCGTGAAAATCTCACAAAAGTCAGGCTGAAAAAATCTGGAACGGTAACTGGGTCGCTCCCAGTACAGAAAGATTTGAATCGTCAACGAAGTTGTCCAGTCACGTTGAATTAACCATCGTAAGACAACCATATATCGGTCCTGGAAACCTATTTGATTCAATCGGACCGTGCGTGGGCCTGTGAGTTCAGTAAAACATCGTTGATTTGTTGATGACATGGTAATAGGACAATGTCATCTCGACCGGTCGTGAAACGCTTGCAATTTAAACACCACTCTCAGCGTGGAGACATTCACGAAATGGTCAAACACAACACACCCTTTTAATCGCATAATGTGGCCGCAGACTTCATCTATTTAATTTAAACCTCACGGCGGACAACATCAGCAGATTTGTCAAACGATTTTAACATTCCTTGTTTGCCCTGTCGATATAACAAAGTGCAGATAGATGGCATCGGAAATCGTAATCCATTATCTCGATCAGAACAAGACTGTCGACCACGATTAAACGTGAATTCCCCACTCGAGCTCATATAAAAGCTGACTTCATAGAAAGTGCCATGCTTGCCGTAATTACGCAATCTTGTACATATACAGAATAACAAATTTATTTCCTCTAACTGTGCTGAGACTAGTTTTAGGACTGCTTGCATTTGAGATAGCACGAACTTGCAAACACGTTTCATCTCGATACATATGTTTCGTAGTTGAAGGTAAAACCAAAGACCTTTCACAACAGGCTTTTATAGGCGATCAATGACATATCTTCGTTAACGAATTCGAAGCGAACGAGATTTGGAGTGCATTAAAAAATCCTATGCTCCATGTGATTTTCGAAGTAAAATGAAATTAATTCCACATTGCCGGATAACAGTTATTGATCGGTTAAGTCTGAAGATAATGACACATCATTATAACGAATTCTGGGTTTATAAGCACTGTCTCAAACATTTGTCAGTTTCTTCCCTTAGTGATCACTATTCCTAGAGCAATGGGATCGTTCTCGCATTATGACCAAATGACTGGAGGCTAGTCATGCGATCCCCCTAGTGAACAGATGGGGAGCTAGACTGAAGTACACGTGCCTCGTAGAACTAAATGGAGAGTGGAACAGCTGACGTATTCAGTCTTTTTGCAATCCTCTATATTTGAAGATGCCACCGAATGAGTGTTTCTTTCTTCATGGAATCTTTGAGTTGCACTGAAATTTTGGTATTGTCCATACGCCCAACGGGTCAGGTGCATTTGGAATTGTCAGTAAAGTAGGCTGCCTGTAGAGTTCCGCAACTACATGACATGGTAGGGTTTTGCCTAGTGGCAGTGGACATCTTCTGAAATCCGTCCAAATGAAGTTATTCATCAAAAAGCCTCTTCTGAGGAGGTCCCACGCACTGCTTTCTAGTGGTGGTGTTCCCACTAACATGCGTGAACGAAAGCGACTGCACGGCCCTGTCCTCCAGGTTGGCTGGTCTTTGTTGATCAGTCTAAGGGAACTAGCTAAACCGGAATTCCAAACCAAATCACGGAGGGCATAGTACGCATAAAGCACCAAACATCTGTGACGAAGGGAAGGACTGTGCACCCAGGATATCTATCCCCGTCTGAAGAGAGCATGAACGGAGCAACCAGTCACCGGTCTGCATCAGGTTACGTGGCCCTCAGTTTGTCATACAATGCTTTCAATGGTCTACTTGCTTCCACTGTTTCCGCTTACATTTTAACATTCCAGGAGACAATACTCCGAAATGTTCACCTTTACTGCAAACATTCTACAACTCCAAAGAACCAACATTTCGATGTTTTGAGTAGGTACCAGACAAACCTCCAGTGCGTTATGCAAGTCGAAAACAAACTATAAGACAGTAATCCCTCAGTTAACAGACGTTTCATCGGATAAGCCTAACCTATTCTAATAATGAAAGGGAAAAAACACTGACACTTCGTAAAATGTCCCTAAATTTTTCCTTACACCGCCTTTAATCGCATGGACCCTTGTCGCGAAGCTTACCAGGAAGTCGATACTGTTTAACCTCTCAACCGACCATCATATTCACTTTTATCAGTTTTTAATTGCTCGTTAATATTTTGTCTCGCTAGGCATCGACCTGGTTTATATAAAACATTATTCGCCAGACTGTCCAGTCCTTTGAGTATCACAAAATACTTCCTGCGAGGGATAATCGGTCACCTGACCTGAAAATGCGTGCCCAGATTTTTATTTTTCCCGTTAGGATCGCCTTCTCCATCCTTCTTACTAAACTATAGCTTAATCTGGGCCATGTACAAGTAACTCTTTTTGTATTGCACTTCTGAACATGGAAACGTCTCTTGTTTGAACAAATATGGCAACCATTTTCCCAAATTTCGTGAAGAAAGTTTTTCGCGATCAGTTGCACATGTTCTCCATGCCGATCGTGTTCATCTAAACAACACAACGGCAGATTAATTTAACTGTCATTGTACTACAACGTAACCATGATCACGGTAATCTGGGTGTCCGGGATCCGGAAAACCAAACACGAATCCTATCAACAGCTGATCGATCTATTCGTAAACATGCCCTACTCAAATATGTTGATCTGCAACAGGCATAACGAAATAAACTTCAAGCAGCGGATAAGGTCTGATTGCTCACTCAACATTTCATGTTTCTATGATCTGTTGTAGACGCTTATATGTACACACGCAGTTAGATTGTCAGTGTATCGATCTGTGTCGACTCAGCAAGATTGCATGCCAGCACGTTTGGAGGGTTGTCAGTCAGCGCTTGTCGGCACAAAATCCATGTCATTTACTGTCCATCTCCAACCATCCTCCAATCATTACCTTCATCAAAGAGCAGTGTACGAGGCAGGCGCTCCTTGGGCATGCGCAAAACATGTCCCAACCACCTTAACCTATTCTGATTCAGTGCTCGTTCTAAAGACCGGACCCTAGCACCCAATACATTACGCCTAACTTTTGAGTTACCCGCAAAATTCCATCACCCTATTCTACCAATGCTATGAACAGAAAGGTGTTCAAACACAAGAGCCATTGCATATCTTCTGCTTTCAACGACCGTGTTTCAGAACCGTAGAGAAAAACCGACGTTACTGCTGTCGTGTATATTCGACATGTGATTGATAACCGGGTGTCAAGCCGACACCAGGGATGCCTCGAATTGGTGAATACCAATAAGGCCCTCTGAATGCGCGAAAACATCTTTCGATTTACGACCACTAGGCGAGATACAGCGATTCCAGTACCTAAATCTATTACCAGTTTAAACTATCGTGCATAATACACAGTCAGAGAGGGTCGAATTTTGATCATAACAATCAAACTAAATTTCCATTCATTGGTAAACCTGCCTCAGTTTCACAAGACTCGCACAGATCGGTTTTTACAACCAATAACCTTGGACAAATGCGCTCTGGATTTACATGCGACTTCGAAAAACTGAATATTAGTGGGGGGAATCAAAGAACAGAAGAACAAGATAGAAATAGGAATATTTCAAATAGAAAACGGTCGCAGACTACGACACTGAACCACGTTACCCGTTATCGCCAGGCTAACTAGACCTCCAGGCGTCAGTCCAGTGGTTAAGGTTTTCACAACTTTTTTGGAACGCAGTCGACTAACCATCCCAACCCGCCTTCAACCAATTATCAGCCTCGATGAGCAACTTTGACAGGGCAGTCCACCTGCGTGTATGCCCTAACCATCCCAGTCAACTCAAATCATGTCTCTTCTGAGGGCGGAGACTTGCGGCCTCATAACCTTTGAGTTGGTCTTTCCCCATCATATTCAAGCAATAGCACGGAGTCAAATGCGTTCACACATTCATATTACTTGCAAGTCTGCTCGCAACTGTTATATTGCTGAGACATAAATTAGGAAGAACCATTACCGATAAGATTTTTACTCCACATACGGCGGATGATGTCTCCCCTCCCTGAAGCCACAGATCCCTCAAACTGATGGATGCCAATCTAGCTTTTGCGTATATATATATATATATATTTCTCACCAGAATCGAATCTGTAGCATCAGGAGTGTGCGTGGAAGCTCTTCATCGATATATATATATATATTTATAAGGTAGAACACTACGAACCGCGGCATTGTACGCCCTTCTCCTGAAGGGAACCCGGATGTCATAGTAGCGCCACAAGTGTTCCAGGTTCGCGAAGGTTGCTCTGATTTTGCAATTCATCAACATCACCGTTCAGCGTTAAACAGTAATGCAAGCCTCACTGACCGCTGTCTTTTCTCCACGATTACGTCTATAAAAAGAGTGAATATCCAAAAAGAACAGGGAGTGGACCTACACAGGTGGGAAAAGATAAGATTCCATTACAGCCAACACACGGAACACAGTCTAACTGTACACACGCACGTTCCCAACTATTCTGATTTGATAGAAAATGACTTCACGATCGCCACTGTTCGCGACTCATTTTCATGTCCTGCAGCGTCTCCAGCCAGCTAAGTGACGGGTCATTCGAGCCCCAACCACGAAGACGTGAGACACCGACTTTACCTGAGTGACGGGACATCTTCAACACCGCCTGGTGTGAACAGGTTCCCGAAAAAATTGACTTTCACTAGCGGATCATCACAAAAAGTGAATGCAGACAGGGTTTTGCCAGACTTGAGGCAGTCTTGCATTTTGAAGATACAAAACATACCGTACCTACATACGCAAATATCAATCCCATTCCTCTCAGATGATGATAGAACGAAATTTCCAATCACATAAATCACAAAGTTGAAGAGAAAATGGGGAAACAGTACCATTCTAACAAACTCCATTTCTCGTGGTCAGCTCGAATGAAGAATTACCGTAAGCCCAAACCTGTTTTCAATATTTAGAATTCCACTGACGACCGAGTCGAATGCTGCTTTTAGGTCAAGAAAATAAGGTCGTAAGCCTGCGCAACTTGTACCTACGTTCTAACATTGTGTGTAGACATGCGTTCAATACAACCTGGACTGAGACGCAAATAGGTTCAATCCCTTTGCGCATCTTCAGAGCACCCGACGGTGCACAATACTCATAAGTAATGGAGATTTCCGTATGAGGATAACATTTTTCTTGCAAATCAGTACAACCGCCGGCTCACCCCACTCATAGACGTGATTCTTTTAACAGACTGACCCAGAAGTTTGTTAAATCCAATGATAAAATCCCCTCATCATTTTTGAAGAACGACGGAGACAGCTTATCTTGTCCAGTAGCCTTAGGTCTTTTGAGAAAGCAAATCACTGGTGAACTAGGTCTCTGAAGGAGAACTGATATTCAACGGCGTCATTTAATTTCCAGGCAAAATTCGAATGGTCACTGTGTAACTGGGACAAATGAAGCCCCCCTAACACATTTTGCCTAACGTTACAGACGACAATTCTGGGAATGAATCGGAGGCGTCAGATTTCTTGACCACCTCAGTATCATTCGATTTTCGTGGACCTGCTTCACACGCGTCAGCCGACCTCCCAAGGGAGTGGGATCTTTGATCTACTATCGCCGACCTCAGGTTCCATTGGAAATATGCTCTTTGCGCGCTAAACCAGTTGTAGAACCGCTGTCAAATCTAACAGAACCGAACCTGTTCCCGATCGCAACGAAAAGACGACCCGCCATGTAGTGTTAGCTGAAATGCGGAGGCAGGGAGCTCGGAAACTTTTGTAGAAAACTGGCGTTTCGATTACTGTGCGCACCCTTTTCATGGGAAAGTCTACGATTGACTGTGAGTATGTTTCAACAATTTCCAGTTGCACGTTACTTACAAATACTTGCGAGTAGTATGTGAGGTTTAGTCATCTGTGGAATTAATCCAGGAGCGCATGTATTCTTAGTGCAAAGTAAATTTCCAAATGAACTTCAATACGTCCAGTGCATGCGTCCGGTGTTTAAAGTTGCGTTAATCTAACATCTTCTGGCCAGTCCCCATTAAAACGAATTTGAGCTTTGTTTAAGGGGACTAAAAAGCAAGAAGCCCATCGGAACCGAATACCGATTACGGTAAAAACAAACGGGACATGTGACCTGATCAGATAGTATCATCCCCGGGTTGATCACACACCTAACTGCGGTCAAACGGAGAATCGTAAAAACTGCTTCATATCTGTTTTTACTGTCCATTCTCTTTTCATCCTATAGAATACAACTTCATAGGTTATATACAAATAAAGACGGAAATATATACCACTGATCACGGAGTATGAACCGGATGAATGTTTAGTCGCACACATCGGCACATGCAAATAAAAGAGGTCAAAAATAAGAAAAATACGGAAAATCAGCGTCGAAGGCAGGTTCCTGATTTTTGACTACACGTCGTAAAGTACAAGTCAACAACGGCGAAACAAGAGCAGGAAAATGGAGAAAACAAAAGCAAGAACATGATCCTAACTATCGTGATCGGCTTTTAAGACAGCAGATCAAAGACAAGCAGTCAGAAATTACTGGTTTCACAGAGAGCAGCCAAAACAAGCTTCGCCATGTGAGGATTATCGTGTAATTTGTTGATACAAGGAGTAAGCGAAGTGCCGAACAGTTTCACTTTTGTCTCAGTTTGGTCAGTGCGGCCCGTTCGAAGAGAGTGACTACTGCGGTTGTGATACCGATGAGGGCGAGTGGGAAGAAATGAACTTTCACTATCTCCTTGGGACAGATGTGCATGCACATATAAAAACATGCAAATAATCTGGGAATAGATGCTATAATCTCTGGAATACGCGTCCGGTTAGTGAGTGTTTAATCTGATTCAAAGCCGTCAGAGCTGATGCAAGAAAACATTGAGATCTGTGGTGCGTATACAGCATTGACAGAGGTGGTGGTAGTATCCCTGCTACCTCTAGTTTTTCAAAGACAGTCATAACAAAGATTGGAAATGGCGCAACATGAACAGACAGGGATATTTAAGCGGAAAATGGATGGTCACGTGTGCATACAGAAGTGTTCACGTTTGTGATAAGAACTGAAGTCAAAACGAGCCTTTTAAGCACGAGTGCATTCTGTAATCACGAGTAGATTCCCAAAAGCGCATATAGACAAAGACAGGGCCCAAACAGGGTGGTGGTTTACAGTTTAAAGGGAATTACCCATATATTATGTACAGAATTAAGGAGGGGTTGAGTAAAATACTGAGTTGAGACTGCAGGAGTAGAAAAACGAAATGGGCTAAAGTTATTCGATCACATCCCGTTTTCCGTTTTCGCCTGCAGTGATGGTGATGGTGTCGGGATTCTAAAGGCAAGTATGCGCAGATTGAAAAGCCATAACTGGAGACCGAAGTCGCGGGGAGGAAATAACTGTTGATTGTCTTCGATACGAACAGGGGATATTTTTGGGCCAACAAAAAATAGTGGTACATGAGTAAAGTAGCTCGAAGGGATTTTTCTTGTTTAGATTATCGTGACGCAGTCGTTCGCCGTTGAGGAATGATGGCCTGTCACTTGTGGCGGCGAATCGACCTGTATGGAGACGGGGCGAAAGAAGGACAAGGAATATGCATTAGAATGAACGTGACAGAGAAGGCATGCGTTCACCAAAAAACAAAACGATTAGCCCAAAAGATGCGGGACAGTGTATGTGTGGTAGAAGTGAAGTAAAAATAACCCGGTGATTTTAGTAGCCAAACGACGGCTAGTAGTGGGGAAAAGCCAAAACAATGAAACGAAGACGATAAACAGACGTCAATGAACCAGCATCGATAGCTCTGACCGGTGCGTACTCTAGTGAAGATTGACTGCGCTTTAGTACCAAACAGAACCAGATAAAACAAATGAGCTCTAATGGGCGAGTTTCATTCGATACGGTATGAGGCAAAGGGAGACTAGGATAACCAGTGTCATCACACTAACATAGGGTAACCTCTGACCTTAAGGCCACGACCGACTGTGATAGAAAGAAAACAATACGTGTAGATGAATTTATCGCCAATAACATTAACACACGGAAATGGAGCTATTCTTTAATCCCCTTTCATTTTGTTTTTGACAGATAGGGCAGTCGCGTTTGTGAATGTTGCCGATGGGGAAAACAGGACCCCCAAAATATAGACTGTTTTCAGAACTGTTACCAACCCCTCTGAAGAACAAGCCTCTTGGAATTCGATGAGGCATGAGACGAGTTACTTTTTGCGATTTAGTTCTAACCCCGTCAGTTTCTACTTTTCACGTGCGAACAATAAGAACGGCCGATCAAGACGACAACCAGAATTCCCAATCAATCCAACCCTGAGAACTGGAGAACAGGCCTCAGGGAAAAAGCTTACCGACAATTAATTTTGCGGGACTGTATCGACTGAAAGAACCAGTTGTTGGCGTACTAATTAATGGTCTACAGGTAGATCATAGCCACATACGTTGTTCGTTTTC
Source organism: Fasciolopsis buskii (assembly GCA_008360955.1). Lineage (NCBI taxonomy): Eukaryota > Metazoa > Platyhelminthes > Trematoda > Plagiorchiida > Fasciolidae > Fasciolopsis > Fasciolopsis buskii. Next base: position 123,328 of record LUCM01009959.1, read on the forward strand.
GTTGTGTTCCACTTAAACGGATGCAGCACTGTCCGTTCTCTAGTTGGTTGTCGAAACCATCCATTTGATACCCGGAACTTGTAAGTGTACCAGTAACCTAATGTGCTCATCGACGTAACCAAGAAAGCTATAAAGAAGCATTTTACGGAGTTAGCTGTACAAACCACTTTGTACTCCCCAGTATTGGCTGTTTGTGTGTGGACCAAATGATCAAATTAAAGGTCTCGCAGCTCGAAGCATTTTTGGTTGAGAGGCTCTACTGGTCACTAGCCTAGTGAATCATAAACTTTACTATCGATATAAACGAGATTTTCTCAGGCTGATGACCAAAAATTCTCATTTCATATTCTGTCTTCGCAAGATACAACTGAGAAACCCTAAGATACAGTAGCTTATCTCGATCAACCGGGATCTAAAATACATGGACTTGGAGTGATGGGCGCTCACATGCATACACATACCAATAAAGTCCTACCTGGTATGTGACAGTTTCGATTTGGATGACACCAGACTAGCACCTACGACCATCAGTGTGACCGACGGTTAAGGTGGGGGTTACGATACACAAAATGGTGATAATTATTCGGATTCGGAAATGCATTGTAACAGCGATTAAAATCCGCAAAGCAGGGGAATGAGAAGATATCTGAATTCAATGAACTCGATTGTAATCGATAACCGAATGAAATAGCTCAAACGAAACTTGAACTTCGATATTGTGGTCGGAACAAACATAGTTGGGCTGCCAAAGCTGATTACCCGTTACCTTGAGCGTACTGGATGAAAGAGTCCCATGGCGTTCAATATCTGTTGCGCTAGATATTGGTTGTAAAATGAGAGTTATGAAGACTACTAAGAGAACATGATAAAATTCGGAGTTCTGACTGTTTGGACATGGTTCAAAGTTAAACGACTGAATGATACGTTCTGCTTCGTGACCTTCTCACGCTTAGAGAGGCGCTTTCATCAACTGTTTGAAGTTCCCCATTTCAGGGATCCCATAATTCCAGTATTTTGACTCACAAATAGACCTAGTATGAGATGGAAACGAGAACGCAACCAAAACTGTCTGAACTAATAAATGGACAAACTGAAACTAACTGGGTAAGGAAAAACGGTTCAAACGTCTACCTATTGGAAGTAATCGGAGTAATTTTATTAACTGGTAATATCGCTTACGGTATTAATGGCAATGATTGTGAAGATGTACAACAAAGGTTTCACAGCATGACAGAAACCGATTCGGGACAGATCACATGTCACCTACCTCCAGGGGTCAAACAATCATTATAGCAAGTCTATTTCCTTCGAAGTTTATGATACTGATCTGATGTCGCCCGGTTAATTCTGCTATTCGGAACTACGTGATTTCTCGCGATCTCCAATCACTCCCCACCGAACGAGTATATTAGCAATCAGTGTGCTATCTGTTACTGGTGTGTGTGTGTGTGTGAGACGACGTGCGACAAGACATGCACCAAGACCACACGCAGATGTCGCAACATATACCAACAACGCCATTATTAACAATATAACCTTTACAATAAAATAAACAAGGTGCATCAATTTTTCGATGCGTACCTTACGTCATTTTATTCGCAATAAAGTCCAAAGGAGATGGACGGTACAGAAACAATGTACTGTCATATAATTACGTTGAATTTATGCAGAGATCCATCGTTATGCCTACTGGAATGAGGACGAAGTATAGCCACCACAGGATTGCCCGGGGAATTAAGATGTCAGATGTCTGATGCCCTGATACCCGTCATTATTATACTGTCCAGAATTTTCATATTATGCACATGAACAAGGGAGTTCCCGTGAAGGATGTTCCTTATCCCGTAAGGCTCATAGTGCCAGGACAGAGAACCGAGAACCGTGAATCCTAAACTTGGAGTAGCACTGGGTCAGATAGGGGACTCGACAGGTCAGTCGTGGAAACAGGCTAATCAATGAGGACATGCCACAAGAATGGCACAACCTAAATGGATGAACTCATCCACATGTATGAAAGCGCGTCAGCTTGAGCATGCAACACGTGAGGATGATGAGCAAAATCCAGACATTATTCCCTAACAATATTCTTGCGAGATAATAGGTGCTCTAAATCTAGAGTATGAGGAACCCAAAGAAGCCAACCAACAGGACAATTAGTAAGATAGGTATACAAATACCGTTAGAATGAGATCGGACTGATGGTGATTAGACAGTTAACTTTGCGACATTCGGACGTGAAGACCGAGGATTCGACTCCTCTCGTCGGCGGACACCGCCATTTGGGAATTTCCCACTGACTGCAGCCCATTGCACATTTGTCGTGAGTAGTATAGGAGAGGAAATGACGATTATTATCATTAATTTTTATGACATGCTAGGATCCACTACTACATGGAGGAGAGTGAGGGACAGGTACCCATGACCATGAAACGTGAAGTGGCATAAAACCGAAATAAAGTCCTAATAAGTCAGGTGTGGTAACGAGCGGCGTGAGAGCAAATTATCGTCTTTCGTGGACGGTACACATTTTTCCTGAGCCAAACGCAAAATTAGCAGCAACTTTTGTAATCACCTTGCAAGGTTGGTTACAAGAGCCGATAGCTTTCGGCAGGTGTTCATGAGCAAAATCGCGGTTGGAGAGGGTGCTGTGAAAAAAATCTGCAAAAGAACAAGAGGAGAGGGAGTCAGGAGTTCAGTTTATTTAGAGACAATTCCGAATGCTGTGGAGCTTTCCACGGGAGTTGGAGAACTTCCATTGTATCTGACAGCACCGGCGAGCATTTGCAAGCTAAAACGGTAGTGCAGCCAACTGCGTCAACCACTGAAATTGTTACCAAAAAGAGGGTGACCAGCAGCGAATGAATGGAGCAGGACAACGAAGAAGACTTTAGCGTATTAGTAGACTAGTGTACCACAAAGTGGGTTTTGTGAACAAAGCATAAAGTGCGCGTGCTCGTGAGTAATCGAGTGAACTGGTCTCGCCATTTTACCAAAGGTTTTATCATTCGCATCGGTCGAATATCAGATTGGAGGTCCCCATAAAGTCAAACTCTCGTTGTGAGTAACCGGATAGGTGAGTGGCTAATTGATTGGATGAATCAATCAATGAGCCAATCATGCGGTGAATTAGAGATGGAAGGAATGAGTGTAATTGGCCGATTGGTAAAGTGACTGGCCGGTTGATTGATGAAACGACTAAGCGAATGAATGGGTGGATGAGTGAGTTCGCCTGATGAATGAGTGAATGGTTGACCGAATGGCGAAGGAAAGAAATCACGAGAGACAAGCAGACATAGAACAAAAAGATTATAACATAAATGAGATTAAACAAACGAACAAGGAAAGCGTGACTAGACAAATGAGCGGGCAGGATGTGGTCGCAAAAAGCGCTTCGGATCGGATAAGATCAACGAGTAACAGGAGGCAAGAGGGGAAACAGACGTACACAAGTATCACACAGTTTCACTCATCTGTTTTGGATAGCCACTAGGGATGCGGCGCCAATGCTGTATCAAGACGGAGAGAAGAAGAAATCAACCAGATTGATAATGGTGTCCGAACAGAAAACTGAGTAAAAAAATCAACTGTCACAGAAGTAAAAACAGAACAGAACATGTTTCTGGATGCATGCAACCTCCATGCAAAAATAATTCCTGAAGGCTGGACCTCGATCTAGTAATTGAGATGTTACGCAGATGCTCACTGAAGGAAAGAGTACTGAATGGGGCGCAAACACATGAGAGCCGCCGAAAAGGCACGAATGAGTTGAGCGCAAATCGAATGACGTGGCCGGAAAAGCACACTGATACAAATACAAAATACATGTTGCGCCCTGGTTCACTGGCCTGATAACGCCGAATGACTTATCCAAAGGCGATGAAACAGAGAAAAATCACTTGCATTGAACCGGCAAGTGGTCAAAAATCACCGTCAGCCTAGAACGAAAATGAGAAGCTCGGTACAGTGCGCTCAGCTCATTGTGATTTCAGTCGTTTAGATCAGTAGAACAGACAAATGGGTAGTGTAAGATATTGGACGACCGAGCAAGTTACAGTAAATGGTTTCAAAAGCAATAAAATGGACAAATTAGTCATGATCACATCACCATTGGAGAGAAGGTCAATGGGATCAGAAACTGCTTGACATCTTTGTGAAACAAAGCACCATTTCATAACTGGACCACTTAAAATGATAACTGCCCAACAAGGGAGAAAAAGGTTTGAATAAGGAAATGCAGAAAGGCTTTAAAGAAAGCGGATTGGCTGCAACATACTCAGATGACTCCCAAAACCTAGCTGGCAGATGTTCGGTTAGAGGTGGGTGGGTGTATATGTCTACCTATAAACGTAAACAAGCATCTAGTTGTTACCAGCAAATAATCACATGGATTTTGTTATGTAGCGGAATGATCCCCTAAATTTACTGGATCTAGTTGGTGGAGTAGAATGCAGGCGCATAAATCCACTAAGGATAAATTCACGCGTATGGAGGAGTACAGCCACTTCAGCGCACGAAAACCGGTTGTGTGAAACTGGCTCACTGATTGATTGACTTTGGTGACTCGGTGCCAGACATACAGACGGACTGACAGATAGACAGATGGGTTGAGTGATCGACAGACACACTGACTGACTGACTGACTGACTGACTGACTGACAGTGCAGATCAGCTTGATATATTTCTCATGCTTGGGGAAAAGGTTGAAATAGATGAAGCCTAACAGTAGTCTCCTTATGTGAACTTGCCACACACCGTCCAAAAGTAAACTGAATAAAGCACTATCACACTATCATAGCAGGTTACCGACAAAAATGCTATTTCCACAGCAAAGCTGTAAAAACGATGCGCAAAATCTACGCCAACTTACTTGCTCCCAGAGCGGGCAGTACGCTAAATAGGTACAATACAAAAATCGGCCGCAAAAGACAATGTACCGGAACGAATGCACGTGGATGCCATCGAAAATAACGAGGGCCCAAAAACAGTGTGATACGAAAATTGTTAACCCGAAGCGACTGAAATTATAGGTGCGATTTTATTCGACTGGCTGTTTCCAACTTCCATCGTCAATTCCTAATGATACATTAATACAAAAAGAGGCTATGAAAACGAACAAGATGAGTCAGGACACAGGCTCCCGGAAACTTAGATTGCTGATTTTGGCGTTTAAACTCCAACAGCATAGTCACCAGTCGACATGACATCGTCAGTTCGTGGGTCTACGAAATCATATTTGTTAGACTGTTTTATTTAACTCTGGAAGGTGATCTAATTCTCATTCACAACGTCTTGATCTAGCTGTTCCTCAGGATCGCGCACACATGGCAAGACAATAATTGTATTGCACGAGAGGGAGGTTGGAATCCCATGCTTACATCGGCCTTTGTGTTGATCCCAGTTGGTGTTTCGCAAATCGCTAGAGCCCGCAAAAACCAGAAAACAGCTCTTGAGAAAAAGGGCAGCTGAGGACTTCTCAATGTAGTGTTTCAAACACTGATACATGCCATATTGGGGATCAACAAAACTGAGCGATATGTTTGCAGGCCAAAATATATGCAACTTTCCGATTTTCAGGAAATGGAATATGCAAGCCGAAGAACGCCAAGAGGAACGAGAAGACGTCAACTGGAAAGCATTACTGGCATACTAGAAGAAGTTTAGACTAGATGTACGGCATTAAGACCTGGAGCACAATTTTTAGAATATGCACTAAACCAAACCAGGTTAAGGTGGTTTGAGCAATTCTGCGTATGAGTACACGCACAAACTCTGCCACTGTAAGTTTTTCTCTTATCTAGGTTGTAGTTGAAAGACGAAAACGAGGCATTACAAAACCCTGATCGAAGACCATAAGGTTTTCCTCTAAGAAGGTTGCAGATAGGCAATATGGCTAACTGCAGCAGTGTGCCGTGTTTAGCTCTCGAAAATTTTTTGAATCTAAACGACTCTTTCCAGTTATTTTTTTCTCTGGTTACAATCCATGCTCCTCTGCTTCAATTCTGGATATATATACATATATATATATATATTTATTCATATAGGAAACCTAGAGTGAAAACAAAATTTCTCAGTTCCAATGAAAGGTACACTAATCACTGGATATATTTTACGTAAGAAACTTCGAAAATCGTCAAAATTGACAGGAAGTTGCTGGCTTCCTTTGAGGCCAATTTTTTGTTTGTCAATGTACCAATAGCAGAGGATATCCGGTCAATGCGGGACAATACCGAAGAGAACCAATTACCGGTGAGTCCGTACCATAAACAGATTGATGAGGTTGCAGTGAAGATTCCTTTCAAATTTGGTACAGTTACCGCAACAAAAGGATCATGGAATAATAATAATATTAATATTAATAATAATAATAACAAAAACGTACAAGGCGAGGGACAGAAAAGTTTGAAGGTTTCTCTGGAAATTTTATCACAATGGGCATTTGTTTGTTATACATGAAAGGGGTAAGATGGCGGGTCATCGCCTGAACTAACCGCAGCGTTGTAGACTCTACCTTTCAAGGAAAGCCTGGTGTCGAGATGAAACCTAAGATTGGCGAAGGGTAGATGAGTCTCGCAAATACATAGAGAGATCTCATTGCCGGCACTCCCGCCAGTGGAAATGCAACTTCCCAGGTATGAAAAGCTATTGACGACCTCCAAAACATCCCCGCAAAAGTGAGTGCAGCAGGATCCCCTGCTAATCTTGGAAAAAGAACACAACACTAGGGTGGATTGTATGTCATACATGGAGACTTCGGGAGTCAAATGGTTTAAGGCAACTTGAACAACTTGGGGATTGTCTCCCGATAAGACGATGTTGTCAGAATAATCGAGGCCAAAAGCTGCGGAACCCGGTAAAATTTACACACCGCAGTTTGCAACATTTTCGAAGGCCCTGAGGGACAGTTAACCTATAACAAAATCGAATAAGAACGGTTGGATAGGGTGTCCTTGCTGAACACCGTTTGAGATAGCGAAGAACGAGAACTGTCCGAACAGCCTTACACTACAGAAGTCTGACTGCGGAGAGTTTTCAATAATGAGAACCTACTGCCCGAACACTATTCCTCAGCAAACAGGTCCATAGGGCCGACCCATCGACAGAATCAAAGGCGGTCTTAATTTCCAAGAACAGGACGACGGTTGGTCTTTGGTTAACCTGGCAGTGTCCAGGGAGTAGATGGAAGGTTGAGATTTTATCCGTGCAGCCGCGGCCACGGCGGAACCCAGCTTGTTCTTCATGACATCAGAGTTCGCGCAATGAAGAAAGCCTGCGCAGGACAACGGAAACCAGTAGTTCCAAAACGACTGGGGTCAGAATGCTTCAACATTTACTGGAACACATTGCGTTACAACCATTTTTAAAGACAGACATGATCGTCGACTTATCCCAGGATGAGGAACCTTCTGTCCAAACTTTTGGGAGCAGGAATGTCTATTTTCTCAGTAAAACCAAACTCCTCCCTTTATCTTCAAAAAGTGGAAGAGGGATACCATCTGATCGGTTTGCTTTCTATCGTCCGAAGCTCTAACAGTGATAAATAAACTGCATCTCATTATCTATATCACTGTGGGAATCGCAGTGAACAAGACTGTAAAACTCCCTGATATTAAGCTAACGCGAAGACCCAACGAGTCGATCTCAAATTCAGTCAGCAAACGGAAAACTTGAGCCGAACAAGTTGCACTCTGCAAGCCATACAAAAATATCCTACAAGGACGGTTCAATTAGCATCCCTTTAACGTGCATGGATGACAATCCCCGGTAACGTGATTCGAATAGTGCTACAAAACAAGGGATATCCGGAAGTATTTATCGACAAACACAAAATCGCAGAGCTTATGAAGTCGGATGCTGTATTAACACCATGAATAAAGATCGCAATGTGCCTTCCACTCAAATTTGGCGACATCACCCACATGACGGGAAGTTTCAAGTAAAAAGCAATGCTGCAAGTATACCTTGCCAGGAGAAGACTAACGGACAACTCTGATCAAGTGTGAGCTGGTCTATGAACAAACCGTGTAACCAATTTTATCCGGGAATGAGAAGATAACTCGGATCACAACCACGTTACCCAAAATCGTGGAAAACACATACTCAGTTGGGGTTGCGTTTCAAATTTACATCACTTTCTCCTTTGCAAAAGCCGATAGATTATGAATAGACAGAAGTGTCAACAGTCGTTGATTGGGACTAGAACCTACACACGGACGCCACCTACGATTCGGCATCATGCGTGCTTTGCCAGATGAGTTTGGATTTCATATGACCTGTTTGGTGCACAAGTGTAGTGGATGGGGCATAATACCGCATACCCTTTAGGGGGGAGGGGAGGCAGGTATGATTCAGAAAATTGTAATCGTAAGAAACCACATAAGGTCACAATAAGTCAGATGCTACCAAACCGGACAACAGCGAACTGCCATTTGCCACTAAGATGATTGGCCGATTTGGCCTTCATAATGTGACAGACGCTTAACCCACTTCAACACCTCCCGTACCACATCGAAGAGTGTTCGGACATTCCGCGTTAGCAGCGAAACATTCATCCCCTCTTCCCGAATCGCACAGGCACGTGAAGTTCACTATCGTGAATATTTTGTATGTTTATCCCCTAGCTGAATTTCCCTATGAGTCGACTAATGAGTACTAGGCTAAATTCACCTGCATGCCCGAATTTGAAACATGCTTGGGCGGGATTTGCTCGTTGGGATATCGCTTAGTTTGTAGACGTTTCATCATCATATTATATGGACCTATATTTTAAGATAAGCGAATTGCAACTGAATAACTGAATGTCTTTACAATCAAAACGAAAACGAGGATAAGTAGCTTGAGAGACTGAACCTTTCGGACCAAAGTTCCAACTTCTCGAGGCATTGGGCAATTAACTGGAGGTCAATTGAAGATCAAAGGGTTTAAGTTTCTACTTCAGTATTGCAAAAGATCAACGGAAATGAAAAGACCCTTGAATCACGGAGTAGTACACTCACTTACAACTGCACGCTAACGAGTCACCTCGACTGGGAGTGTTTGTGACCTAAAAGTCAAGGTTTACGGCCATAATATTATGTAAAAGAATAATCTGAGCTACGATCAAAACAGACTTTTAAAACTATTAAGACGGTTTGACAAACTCGTTGCATGTTGAACAACCAGGTTTGCTAAAAGGTGCTCATCCAGGTGGATTCATAACAAACGCGCGATTGCCATTAGGTACATTCGGTAAAAAAAACCCGTGCGTGAGTCCGACTCGCCCCAGATTCGGCAGCTCTAAATAGTTCAATTTTCTTGGTATTTGTTTCATGTTAAAAAGAAAAAATATATATCACACTAGTTAAACTTGTCAGCACCTGGGGTAGGAAACGCGTGGCCCAGCGGCCAATCGGACTAAAGACGCCAATGACACGTGCATTGTGAAGCAAAAGCTGAACTGAAACTCGACTGTACAGATGATGTTCAAAAGGAGGCCGAATGGCAGTAGAACAGCGCGTGTACTTGTTTTAGCATGCGCGTAGACCGAACGATCAAAGGCATGTGGACGAGGACGCAAACACAAAAACTGTCATGCGAAGTAGACGGGGAAGTCCACAATCGTTGTGTCTGGACTATCAAGTGACTGGCTAGGGGTACCGTATGACCGTTTGTGAAGCAGGATAGTGATGCGTGCGACCTTGCAACAAGCCGTTAGACGATGACGTGCACAGACTGTCTGCGAGTGAACAAAGGCCATAAACTAGGACACAACAGAATAGACCTTCAGATTGCGTTGGTTTTTGGCCTCCCTCGCCCTTGTCAATTTATAATTTTATACATATATATATATAGAGAGAGAGAGAGCGAGAGAGAAAAAGAGAGTTCACTTCATACGTCTGTGCCACTCGCGTTCGTTGATGGCTAGTGTGTTCAGATATTGTCAAACGTCAACAAAATACCGTAAAGATACATGTTTTGAGTGTTCTTCATATGTCGTACATATCATGTGGGTAACACTAACCACTGTATTCGTATCACCTATAAAACAGAAACAGTACTCAAAACATCCTAGTCACATTAGCCGGAAACAAACTTGTTTGCCATTTTCGTATTTTCATAGTTACGGTGGTTACCTTCAGTGAATAAGACAATACCACCTTTGGTGTTGAATGATAATTTGCTCTTGCTCGTTTTGGTATCCGACGTATTATGATCTGCCAGGAGTTTCTGTCGTTCCACTTCTTATAGTGATCACATTTTGTGATTATCGATTATCTTTACTAACACTTTGAATACTGGAAACAACGGGATATACATTTTTACAGCACTGATATGGGAATGTGCAAATGTGAACAAAAGGGCCTGCATATTCGACGCTCGTTTGATCATTTATAGGGAAGTATTGCTTAATTAAAACAAAAACTTAACTTGACCAAAGACAGTCTTTTTCCGGTCTCACCATTTATGAGCTGATTGTAACCTGATCTGTGTGGTCCCGTAACTACGAACACATGATCCGGATGTTGTCAATGTCACATAAAGAGATCAACAGTGGTTTAAAAATCTTTGACGAACATTAGTTTCAAACTACTGATATTAAATAGGTTTTACAGATGACAAATACGTGGGCGATTTTAAACAAGCTATCGTGTTCACAACTAATAGACTCTGCTTACTCACAGCTTCATTTGTGAATCAAGTGTGAATGAACGAGTTTCGCCGAATCCGATCAAGGAGTCAGAACAATGACTAGCTGCGAGGCCATCACAAGTCAGCCGCAAATAGCCAACAGAACAACGACACTGTGGTGTCCAGAGGAAATATTGCAAGCGACAGGCATGCGAACCAGTGGCTGAACAACGTTTCTCGTGATGATTGATACAAATCAGGTCAGCGTGCTCAATACTATTTTGTTCAGTCATCATCCTGCTTGAGTAGACCGCGTGTTACTTATCCGAGGTAATTAAATTTTCGTGATAATCTCGTTAAACCAGTTTTATGGTTCCCGAAACATTTGTCTGCTCGTTCACGTATTACATGCTTTCGGCGACAGATTTGTCCTCTGAATCAGGGAGAAAAGCATCACCATGGCAGAAACTGACAGAACCCCATTTTTCGACAATCGACGAGCATCATTTGGACGACATAGAGAGGAGACCGAGTACAGAATGATACTCAGATAAACCATAAATGGGATATATAAAAGCGCCGTTCTTTGAATGCCGTTCGAATTTCCATGACTGCATAGACGAGGTTGTAATATCCCCCGCTTATTCATCCCCGAATTAGTGAAACGCGCAATAGTCTGCAATTCGGGGAAAAAATCAAACAAGTTTCATTGTCTCCAGCGAGTGCGAACGATGCAAAACAAAAAGAGAATGGCCATCCTCCGCGGTGAAATACCTACCGCTAGGCCTTGACCGAAAAAATCAGGCGTGTTTGCTCCGTTTACAGTTTGGTGAAAAATGAAACAAACGAGGCTACAGAGAGGAGGATCAGCAGCAGAACAAACGGAAAATCACAGAGGCCCAGGTGGTTGATCATGCGCAGACATTTGCCGGTCGGATCTCCCGAGTGTCAAACTAGAAGCCCAGCATACCGCACACCGATGAGTAGACTGGATGGCGATATTTTATTGATCGCTTAACACGACAAATCACTAACTCTTACATCCCAAAAAACCACTTGCTCGCTTCGTTACTTGGGCTAGAGAAGGAGCTAATTTTGGAGATTTTGACAGATTTGTAATGTCTGACTTTCACGCCATCCAATAAATATCAATTGTTATATACCCCAGCTAATTGAGACCAAAGCTTTCATCATACTTGGTCAGCAGTAATTCCATTCTTTTTCAACTGACCAGATCAGATGACTGCATTTACGCTGTGTCTTAAGCGTAGCTGTTGTTCTACATCATTCGAATGCGACGAGTAACCTCAGCATTTGTGCTCATAGACAAAACATGAACAAAAACCAACGGACGTTGGGATTTGATGAGGGTTAGGAGCTACTAACCTGAAAAACCAGTAATTACCGAAGCAGCCCTGATGACAACATCTAGTGGAAATTCGGCGAACTGCAAACCAATATATCAAAAGTCTGGGACTCCAGTTGGGGCCTATTAAACCAGAAGTTGATAACTATCACAGGTTGGGTTAGGACAGTCGTCTAGGAGACAAGCGATCAAACCGAATTCAGAAATCATTAAAAAACGATAATCCCACCGAGTCAGTGTCTGACGGCGACTGAGTTTATGTCACTACATTATGAATGAAATGCGACCAGCTGATACCAAACAGATTAGAAAAGCAAAACACGGTAACTCGGCAATCAGGGCATCTGCTCGATAAGCTGAATAACGTCAGCTGGACTGTAGCACGGAGTGCTGACTTTGGTCCGTGGTATTTGATGCGGTGCGTTGGAGAGCTCTGACAAATAGACTCCCACCTTGATGCCTTAACGACCAATAATAAACCGACTGAGGATACTATCAACGACTGATAATGATCCAGTAGATTAGGCGTTTTCGCCTCCAAATTCAGAGTTTGGAATCGCATCACTACCACCACCGGCCGGAGAAGTTGGTCATAAAGGGTGATTCGCTGTTACCCGACTCATCATGGACCCGAATGTCCTGAAATCTCGAAAGATTATGTACTTGTTCTACTCAATAGTGCAGTCGACCCTCGTTCCGCAGCACTCGTGCTTTAAGTATGCAATGACAGTTTATTGTCGCTGGAACAAAGAACTATACCGATGAGCTGTAATAGCACCTCCAGACTACTGTCAATCCATTGGCACTACTTTCAGGTCTGAATTCCAGCTAGTACTCAGGGCGATTTCATGTGCTTCATGAGAGTCCTTGAGTTTTAGATGAGGAATGGGAAATCAATATCGATGATTAGCTCTGAATAAGATGGCAAAAGATCTGCTGTATCAAATCGTGAAGGTGCATTATGGTCTACAATTTTCCGACATGTGTATGGTTTTACGAATGGCCGGTGTATAGTTCGAGACAGAAAATTACACCAAAGGAGCCATGGGTACGAATCTAAAACACGCGTGTGAGTACAGTCATGGAATATGGAATCTAATGAAATTAGTCGAGATTCGGAAAAGCATATCTGTCTTACTGCAGATCAGCAACGGAGAAGCAAAAGCGAGCATTGATCTACTTCCGGACGGCATTCGACGAAGGGACAATGACAGGATTTAAAAATCTACTATGTATCAAATTAGCGAGTGGCTTCTATGACGACAGAACCGAGTAGTTTGTATCTAAAAAAGGCAACACACGTGCACACGCACATAAGCATGTACACCCACGTGTAAAGAGATGTGAACACGCCAGAATAAAAGACACGGAAATTTCTCCTCTACTTCAGATAATTTATGCGTGGTAATTGTATACACCATATTACAGCCAGAATTCCAGGACTTAGAAACTCCTAAATCAAAAACCGAGAAAGAGCAAGAAAGTATGCAAATTTTTACTAATCGTATACCAAAAAACAGATGCATGGCACGTGGGCGGGTCTGCCCAGAGCAGTCTGCTCTGGTCAGATGAGGACTGATCAAATCGAAACACTTTCTCACAGACGGCACAATTCTTTGCCCTCATCGTCCTCGTCACCGTCGTCATCATCATCATCATCGTCCGCCTTGTTTGTGCTCGCAGGTTCTATGCTCGACATTAGACACGTAAGTGATAATGATCATGATGGTTGTTGGTTGCGGTGCCTGATCCTCTTTCACAATTCAATCGAATAGTCCCACCCCCAACGTGCTCAAAGTAGACCCAGGTGATGAAAACCCTACGAGGGCTAATGAATGCCGATATGATACTGAACTACTTATTTTACGGTGATCACCGGTGTCAAACCAAGAATGAATTGCTATAGATTGTGCAAATCGAAAGGCAGCGCCGAAATGATGAGATAAACATCGGCAAATACGACAAAAATTGGGCCCGGTTGTTTAAATTCACTAGCCGGGTATGCATTTTCCATCCGTTCAAATGTCATCTATCATAAACGATACCGATAAGTAAGGCATGAAGCATTCACAATTTTGTAAACCAAGTTCCGAATTCGGTCATGAAAGCGTTACCCTTGCCTTATTCAGCGTAGACAAAAATAACCACTTTGGAAGAAAACCTGATAAGTTACCATCGATTCAACATGACCCACCCTTAAGTGTGTGTTACTTTGTCCCTAATTAAGAACGTTCATACTCGTCCAATAGAAACGGGTAAACATATTGAGGTTGATCGACTGATTGATTGAAAGCAATTATACGCTTACCTGATTTGGCGGAACCGGTAGCGGGATTGGAACAGTTTTATTTGAACTGTTTGTATTCGTAATATCGTTGTTATTCAGAGTAGCATTCAACCCGCTAGCCACGTGATTAGGGCCGGTAAGGATAGAACCCGAAGATTGGAAATCCGTCGGTCCCATGCGGATAAACGGTTCGTTAAAACTCGATGGATCCGTACCACAACCAACAGCACCAACAGGCCAATGGTTTTCATCAACTAGTCGCCAACCGCGGAGTAAACTAAATACAAAGAAGAATGAGAAACATGTTCAACCGAAATAAACGAAGGGGTGTAAACTGAAAACCACGGTCACGGTGAATGTATCATATCTGAGTGTGTTTTGAGCTGAATTCGATGAAGATTTCAAAAATGAAACAGCAAGAAAAATGAAAATCAATGTGAATGGTAATAGTTGTAAACTGCGGGGAGAGACCAAGTTGTTATTCTAAGTGACTGGATAAATAATGAATAAACGAAAGTGATGGTTGACTGGTGTAAATCCATTACAAAGGGGAAAGGTAGTAACAAGTGCACAGCAATGCACCGTATCCCGACTCGGTATTTAGCCTGAACAACAGAGTGGAATCTTCCACGTGGTTTGACACGCAAAGCATCAGAGTCACGAGTTTCTTCAGTAAGCTAAGGCAGCTGAATTTCAAAGCATTTTTTCGTTCGCACGCACGAAACAAAGTTGCGTACAAGCAACGTTGCTAAATGTGGTAGATCGTGGGTGGAACTTCTCGTGTTAGAGCTCAATCGCTTTTATGGCTTCCCACGTGCGCAAAAACTCGGTCCGCGCAGAAAAAAGAGAAAGACCACTGAAGCAAAATAACCATACGGTGGAGAAGGCTTTGAAAGTCATCAGGTATACTCCTCTCATTATGTTCATGCAGAAAATTAAAACAAAACGGGTTCACAGCAACCTGGGTCGGGCGTGTGGTCGAGTGCCACAAGTTCCACATTGGCAGCCCTCCCTCGGAATACAGTGGATTGCATCGATCATTGATTGAGTACAGTCACTTTGTTCCACACTCATGTACGCGAATCAGTAACAGTGGACGTTGGACCACACAATTTACCTAGAACAGTTACATGGCGTAGTTAATCATGGCAGGATTATCACGGAAACTGGTTTGTGGCATATTTAGCCTTTGAGTTCCTATATGCTTACCAAACAACCATCACAGTACGCAGCTCCGAGAATAGAACGACGAGCAAAGGGAAATCCGCCTTCCACATTACGACGGGTGATACCCGATTTTGGATGTAAAGAAATGTCTGCTCCATTGTTTCAAAGACGTGCAAAGAAAATTTGGGAAGATGAGACGATAATGACATGGCTCAATTGTTTTGTCGAGTTGTTTTTGCAACATACCTGGGCACTGATGGACCACAAAGAATGTGCAAGAAATTGAGACATCGATTTTTTTGAGCGAAAGGATTTTTGTGGCCAGCTTGTCGCAAAGCACGCGGGAAATTTCGAATCTGATTTGTTTGAGGGAGGAAAAAGGAGAGATTTGACAAAAGAATGGTTGCACAGGCATATTGAAAATCAAATCAGTGTATACATTGGACAAACCGGGACGCGTAAAAATTACGTCGCAAACAAAAATCCTACGGTTTCCCCTCGGTTTCTGTTTTTAGGGAGTAATAGAAGATATCATATGGTGTAGATTACATAGAGTAGCATGTAAATGAATTGCAAGTTTATGCCACCGAATTGTCAGGGTTATGATACCACCACTATCCGTCATTTTAGCGGTGGATGGTAACCGTCCGTGGAGTGATTTCTTAGCCCATGATCCGTTGAAGTCGATAACTTCTCAAGTTTCACGAACCGGGTTGCCGGTTCCCTCCAACAAAGCAATGACGTGTCCAGTGCATCTCATCCATTCTGTGTGCTTGAAAACGTTAAAAACGTCACCAGTGACAAACGAAGAGACAAAATAGCCCGGTTGATGAATCTTTGTGCATGCGATTCGCAGCAGTTTCACCTCAGAAGCAACTGACTTTCAAAATAAAAGTGTCAAATGAATACATCCGGTTAGGAGAAACATGTTTCATCTGAAGACTTGATTTCGAAATTCATTTAACGCTACCAACATTTAGCCTCCTATTCCAGGGAGTGGGAAAATACGCATAGGTCATGTCTCCTGATAAGCATCGGAGAAAATCATGCGCTTTCGTAATTTTCAACTCATGCGATTAGCAGTAATTGGCAGAGCAGGTGGGACATTAATTCTAGTCCGAAGACCTACTTCATTTGTTCTGTCTCAAAAATGAATCGACCACTGTTGCGGTAACTAAGTAACTAAAATCCAAAAAAATCGACAATCATTTGGGTCAAACTGGAGATTGTGAATATCCTTATGAGAGCTTAAGTAGCAGTTATTTCCGTGGAACTTTTCCAACGGATATATGCTGGCATAGCGGGTCGAAAATAGATTATCTAGTTGACAAGACGATTACTGTTTTGTAGGTTGATCTAACCGGGTCGGGATGCAAGATCGATTTTTTCTCATTTGATCAATTTTGCTCAGTTGACTGCCCATGGGACTTTTGATTATACCTGTTAAGTTGTATGCTCATCTCTGATATTTGACAGCATATTAATATACCTCGACTTGACCGGTATTCATGTAATGAACGAAGTATTTTTCCGGTATAATCCGTCCACTTCATCTAGCCACCATTCTGTACCAAATACTAATCTGCTTGTCTGAATCCGGTCATTTTTTGTTTTTTCCTTTTCTTCTAGAGTGAAAGTCATTCATTTTTGCTTCGCTTTTGATCGAAATGTAAGTTTTTTTTCAAATTACGATCGGGAACACTAACATGTCATGGAGTAATCAACTAACATCCAAATCATTCGGTTGATTACAGAAATTACCTATGTGAAGGGTGCCAAAACCTGTCCTACCCATCACAGCGCTGCATTCCTATGGATTCCGCCACCTATGACCGCACCCAGTTACTGGGTATCTCGTCATGCGCTTTAGGAAGCTGCTATCGGTGCCGCACACAAGCGAGTAGCTTCAACTGGGTGGGTCGATTCTGTATCTTGCGAAAATTGGGATCCAGAAGAACTCGCATTTGTGGTAGGATCTGCGGAATTTAGTTTCAAACAAGTTTGCCTGTACAGTTCTAGATGAGAATCGATGCAAATTCATTATCATCATCATCGTTCAGCGTTACACAGCAAGACAAGCCTCACTGACCGCTGCCTTTCCCCCAGGGTTACATGTTTCTATAAAAAGAGTGAATATCCAAAGGGAACAGGGAGTGGACCTACACAGGTGGGAAAAGATACGATGCAGCTGTAGCCAACACACGGATCCAAATTCATAAGGGTAAGAACATCGTTGAGGTTCAGAAATGGCCAGTTCAGAGTAAAACATTTGTCATGCTGGCAGAATATGAAAAGCAAGAAAATCCACGTCCTTCGCTGTCAAAATATCAAAGGTCGGCGGAATAAGTTAATGAAGGAAGATACAACAGTGCCAGCACGATGAAAAGTATTTAGATTATCCAGGGAGCATGTAGTGAGGGAAAACAACCGGACGGGGAGCAAAGTTGCCATGAAAATTACCAATTCAACGGATCACAATAAACTAGGACCCACTGAGCCAGAATCGTAACAAGGACGACGGTGGGATAAGATATGTTTGAACACCACCTAGTTCCCCGGATTTGAACCCATCTGAAAACATATGGCACCATTTGAAAAGAAAGATTACGACAATGGGAGACTTATCAAATGTTCAGAAATTGTAGTGTAATGACGAAAGCTTAAAACGAAATACCAGTATTGTTCGTCGATCGACTGATAGGCGCCATGCGGCAAGTAGTCTGGGTAATAAAGCCATCAACGGCGGAAACATGAGGTATTGGATCAGAAATCATTTCGTTTTCTTAGAACACATCCCGTTATACAATTATTTTTCACTAGGATGCCCTCAACTCATTAGTGCGGATAGGGTGCTATCGGCTATCATTTGGATCGAGCAACTCACAGGAAGGCTTTTTTTAGCATTACGTGTATATTCGAATTAAATCAAATCTATATGAAATTATGTCCAAAAAACAGTCCGAACTGCTATCGCGACCGGCCTCATTGACACCTCGGTTTTACAAATTACGGATGCGACATATCTTGCACGCGGGCACATTTGCCTGTCCACACACTGAAAACGCACTAACGTTCTGCTCGCATATCCCATAATTTCACAGGCGGACAGTTTGAAAATCAGGCGCGTTTTTGCATGGCTCCCAATTTAATGGGTACATACAGCAACGCTTATGACAACTTAGAAGTAAAAGCATGATGCAACTACGCCCTTACATGGCATTTTACTTCTTGTTTGTCAAAGGGTTGCAGTTCGCCGGAGAAGCAGTAGATAGCCTTTTAAGAGGAGTGTCGAAGACGTACACGAACAAATAGGATAGAAAAAAAATCCACTTATCCATATTTTCACCGAGAGCGCCGTACTTAGCCGAATAGTAGTAGGTCGACAGCTTGTCCGAAAATGTCCCCTAGGATAGAGTAGTCTTAGATCGACCCGGTTAGTGATAAACACGAAATGGTGCTACTAAACTAAATGAGACCAACTGTGGCGGACAAACAAGCTGATATCAAGCGACCTGGGAGCATATGTTCATATGATAGTGAAACGTAAGGGCAAGCTGCAATGGGAAGGGGGGGAAATTGTGTGACTCTGAACTCCAATGTTCCGTTGCAGGATTGCCAGATAAGCAAACAACTAATCCAAGACTGTCTGCTTGATTTCGTTTGAATCGTTATCCTCCTACCCTAAAGCCTATGACCGTTGTAAATGATTGATTCAGTATCGCACTAACAGACCTCACACGAGAAGCTTGCAACAATTTTCAGACTGACACTCCAAGAACACATACGTACTCACCCGAAACAACTCGCGCACGCAACTGCCCACTCCTTCGTGTTTCATCTTAACGTTTATCGAGAACTTCGATCGGTGGTGCTAGTGGTAAAGTCTCTAACGAAGAATACGTGTTGTCTGTTTCGCATCCAACGTAGGCTAGCTTTTAAGCATCGCCGAACTCGCTCTAGCCGGCTGATGTTCTTTTTCGTCATCGATGCATTGTCAAACTAGCCATATACAAAGTACAAGCACTGATCCACTCAGAACAACAGACATGTTTAGCTCACACATGAAGACCCAAGCATCCAAGAGACTCGAACTCAACAATTTAACTTTGTCATTTGATTGACATCCTCATTCAGTCGGCCCAGAAAGTTTAATCTGTACCTTTCCGGGAATCCTGAGGCCGCAGCTTTCTGTCTTATCGGCTCTGATGTAACTCTCAGTAGCGTCGCTTGACTGGATTCCCGTCCCAAACCAACTAAGCACAGTGGGACTTGAAAGTTTATGCAAAGCAAACAACTATTGGTGAGATAGACAAAATCTCTTTGGTTTCTCAGCGTACAGGTCTACAGATTGCACTTCAGATGCAATCAATGACACTTTTTAACGAAGTATGAACCTCTTAAGTCCAGCAAGCCGGGACGATATCGCGGTTTTAGCAGAAGATATGAATGTCAGAGTAGGTCAGCTGTCCTCGAACGAGACGCACTCAGGAAGTCTTTTTGATTTTCATTTCCGTCGTTCGAAAAACAGGGAATGGTTGTTGGCCCTGGCTTCAGACCATGTACTATTTCTCACTAGTGCAAACTTCAGACATAAGCAGCCGGTACACCATCTGGCGTCTACCCTCGTCGAGCCAGCGATGAATTCAGATCAACCGTGCTGATGTTAACTAGAGGTTGTGGGAACGTTTACATAACTGCCGGTTTTACTAGGACATCATCCTTGACTCTGATCACCCGCTGAGTCGGTACTCTAAAGGCATGATGTAGCGTTGATTAGACTGCGATAAGCTATTTAAACGGGCTCGTCCATCAATTTTCCAAAACGCGTTGGTTGAAAAGCTAGAACTCTCTCCGCGTAGTATCTCAAATGGGTTTTTTCTGTTGACATACCTCAAGTAAGAGTGCAATAGAAGAGGAATGCCTCAAGGCAGGTAATGGTTGGAGGTGGCCAACCGGTGACGGCGAAAAAAGTACCAAAACTATAACCAATTAATTGACTAGTTTTAATCTAGTTAAACTACCGGACTGGAGTCCATGAGATACGGTTCAATTCCGCAGCCAAAGGCGTTCTCGCATTCCAAATCTCCTATCTTCTAGAGAGTTGTTCAACCAATTATTCCGCAGTCGATCTTTCATTATTCCTCGTTGTTTTTCCCGTTTGAGCAGATGGTTGTTGCGAGGTCCTAACCAAAACCGAAGCACATTGATGCAAGGTTAATGGCTGTCCAAAATGAAAGTGTAAATGCATCCCAATCATAGGCGTATTGTCATCCAAGCGTCTGGGAAATATAGACAGCTTACTTGGGTTTTCGCTCAGAAGCAGAACAGTGACTGCATATTCGAAGTCAGATGATTCACTAAATGAGCAAAGATTAATTCCACTCTTCTCAGATGATGACAGAATGAAATTCCTAATCACCTAAATTACAAAGTTGAATAGAAGATGGAGAAAGAGAACCATTCTAGCAAACACCATTTCTCGTGACCAGCTCAAATAAAGGACCGTGAGCCAATGCAGGGTGTATCTATTTTCTAACGCATGTGATAGAGATTTGATCAATAAGACTCCGGCGTGATCAGAAACCGACTTGCTTCTCGCGTCCATTTCCTTCGCAAGGAATAAGTAATCGGCGAGAATAACACCTACGGGCAGTTAGGATATTATATTCATACAGATAATAACTACATAACTTTCACGGCTAGATCTATTATCTTTCTTGTAAAGTGGAACGACCGGAGATTTGCACCAGGTCTTAGTTATTCGCTTGATAATTCCCCAGGTCGGTCCCAGCAGCTTAAACTCTAACGCTAAAACTTCGCCACCATTCTTGATAAAGGACGGCGACAGCCCATATGGTTCAGCAGCCCTGTGCCTTTTCTGAAAAGCTACATCCCTAATGATCACGTCTGGTGGACTGATATCCGCCTGCATTGCTTCATTTAGTGCTAACGAATCAAAGCGAATGACACAGACGAAAAAACAGAAATCCCATCAAAATGAGAAACTTACATCTTCGTGAGTGGAAAAATCGCGACAAGCCAGAGAGGTGTGGTAGACCGACAGGCCAAGCACCGTCCACAGAGTAAAAAACGATATGAGAATCTCCAGCAGAGTACCAGCACCAAGCACCAAATACACGCGGATAGGATGACAACGATTCAGCAAGAGTTGGCGAAGTCGATCGCGATGGAGGGCAGCAAATACACCGTTAAGAAAGAAGCTTGAATTACACAATCATAACAAGCACAAGTAGTGTGCGGATGGACGGATTTCGCTGTTTTATCAGATGTATTCTATAAGTCGTATAGTATTAGTCCTCATTTATTTTTGTCACGACAACGCTAACGATTGGAACAGATCGTTTTGTTTACACAAATTGCGCTTCTATCATTGACCTTCAACCTCGCCTTATTTACTATGGAACACTATTGTAAGTAGGTGATCGCGACCAAATATAAACCGTCATATATGGAAATGATCGGCAAGTGGGAATTCGAGCATCGGACATTCACGTTCCAAAGTCACGATGTCGACCAGCTAACAACCACCACCCACAAACTGGTTGTGCTGATTACTGAATGCCGTTAAAAGGTACCCGGCGACCACGAGGAAGAGTCCAAACAGACCCTTTTCCATCATCTCATTCGTTGTGCGGCTCTGAGCAAGGTTACCTGCACTAGAAAAGCGAGAACTGATTCATTGCCACTAACTAACAGGAAGGTGGAACTGCAGTGCATGGGGAAAGATCACATCTCCGAGGTGGCCAATGGAAATACAAAGCACCCTAATCAGAAATCAATCGACATACCTCTCGGTTCCCAGTTTATAATAGCAGTACGCTGAATCCCATTGACAAGTAATCTCATGGGAGTGAAACAGATCGCGAAGGCCGACTCAAGATAACTGCAAAATACTGCGCAGGGCGAACAACTCCATTGCGGCTTATTTGCATTTTAACCAGGCGAAACTTGTTCAAACCAAAGCATACTTAAAATTAATCGAACTTATCGTGCGCCTGGTAAGTTGATTTTCCTTGATTGAAACGTTTGTTCAAAGGTTTCAGATTTTGATGTAAACTTAGAACAAAAAGGAAAAGCGCATTCAATCTGACTGAACACTTTAGGGCTTAGTTTTCTGAAACATGCAGAGAATTCAAACACCCGGACTTCTTAAAGCGAAAAACAGTTGTTTCTAGGGCGTTTACTGAGACCAGACGTGTGTGGTGCGGTCTTATTGAAGCAGAAACTTGCTCACCAATGACCGGCCGGAGTACTGACAACCTGGAGCGCACTGGGAATCATAACTGAATTGCCTATACGCTTCGCTGTACATTTTTTGGTCACCTGTTGAATGATTCACGATCATGGCCACCGATGAAAAAAGTACATGAAAATAGGATGAATTAAAATGTTTTAAGTTATTTAAGGTGTTCATGCAAGCATGCAAACACGGAAACGTGCAAATTAACTCCCAAAAAAGGATGCTGGAATTAGATTACACAATCGATAACGCAGAGAATTCGACTACCTTAATGACTTGGGGACAGATTAGAGATAATCAGCAAAAAACGAAACCCACCTAGGTGTTAAGCCCAGAGACCGCTTATCGATTTTGTCTAGGTGACTTATCCAGATTAAGGACAAGGAGACAATAGGTGTGGCGAACTGAACGTCACACAAATGTGTGTGAGGTGTCATCAGGGAGATCACGTGGACAACAGTCTGCCTTCAACGAGGCTAGTGAAAGGACGGAGGTACTTGTGTGCATTTGTATCGTCTCGTGCGTGACGTGGTTGCGCGACTCCGTTGGATGATGCAATTTGAACATTCTTCTGACATGAAAATAAAATGCACCGAAACCTACGCCAGTTTCATGATTCTCAAAAGCAATTTTGAGTCGCTACATGAATGTACTAGGGGTAAATGGTTCGGAATCCTGGACCCGATTTTATACGATGCTTCAATCTACACCGAACTTTATGGAAAATTACTGACAGCCTCCGTAAAATCATTTGGGATTGTGACAACAGTTGCTGGTTGTTCCGCTTGGTGAGTTATGGATTGTATTATTTTGAGTAGACGATCGAAAGTACGTTTACCGTATGCAAAGCGCTCCGTAATATCCGAGCGAAATCAGGCATTTTGATTTACGGAACAGACCTTATCATGGCCTTGGAACAGTATATACAACACAGGGTAATTACGCCATAGGGAACAAGGCAAAGTGCATTTGCACGCAGTCACAACAAAATCAGTTGACTTGCCCCATTTGGTCAACACATCACGGGACCATTTACATCCGACCAGCACACCAATGGAAGAACACCAAAGATGCACGCAGCTATATGCTCCGCTATCCTGATATCCACCAGAACAAACTCACAGTTAGTAGAGGAGTGCTTTGGTACAAGTTTTGTGAGCTGCACATGTTAACAATGGAAGACGGTGACTGTAAGGAGAGGCTACATGCAGATGCCAAAATTGCAAGACCACTTCGCTTCGGTGCGATGCCTTATAGAAATGAAGCACGACTATAACCAGAAGGACAAGACTGACTGCCAAACTCCTTTTACGTCAGCTGAACAACAAACGGGCTTGGAGTTGGAGCAACAACAAGAACGAGGACAAACACGGAGTCAAACAGACTCAGCAGACCACGGACTGATTGGAAATGGTCGGATTTCGTGATAGGCTCAGAGAGGAGCGGGGGTGACATCCAATATGAACACCAAATGACAGACAATGAGCCGCTTGACGGAGGGCAATCGGCTAAAAGAACCATATCGTGCATGGGTCCATGTAAACCATTTGATTATGAAAAATAAACGAAACTATCGCGCCGAGCGGACCGGGGTCATTTGATAGCTCTCGCTTGATTACGCAGACTGGCACTGAACTAGAATCGAGATGACGGACTGAAGACGCTAGTTAGCGACCGCGATGAACAAAATTTTAAAAATGGTCGACCTTTTTTCGCCTCCTTACCACCCCCGATTCAGTGAGACTTCGCTTACTTCTGCATCGCTGTAACTTTCAGGATCACGGCTGTCATTTCTTCTCATCAGCGCACAAGGCTGCGACCTAATACCATTGCTATAACACTCAAGCTTGGGGCGACCAACAAACAGAAATAACGAAGAAGAACTATAACGAGCGGCGGTGATGGTGGTTTAGGGCATCTATCATCTCGAACGTATCGAGGTCCGAGCTTTATCAACCCCAACCACTGATTATGCAGGTTACTATCTGTTGTCCCTGGTCATCGCATAGAGTCATGGCAACACAAATTAGAGGGTCATGATTGCGATCCTGTAGACAGCAAATCGCCACTACAGTTGACCTACGGAGACCCTACGTGGTTGTGCGTCACTGGAAGATTCAGGTCAAGGTTATTGCCTGCCCCCTACCCTTATAGTAAGCCATATAAGGTATGGAGGAATGCCCCTTTTGTTGCACCCATCCATGAGATAAATCACGAGGCGAGGAACCTACCTTAAACAAGTACATTGTGCATTTTCTCACCCCACGTTGCTACGTCATCAACTGACCTCCATGTGGCTTTTTCAACTTCTTGGGAGGAACGCGAAATAGGGCACGGTATGGTAGACGAGTGTTCACCGTACGCAACACGTGACCCAACCAGCGTAGTCTACAGAGTTTCAAACGCCGAAATAAGGTATTCTCAGAACCGGCACGTATGCATTACTCAGCCGGTCACTCTATCCAACCCTAGCCGTACTACGTGACATCGGTGGTCGAAAACCTCCAACCGACGAACATCGCCCACACGCATACTCCACGTCTCGCAACCGTACAACAGAACTGAACGCACTGCAGCACAGTACAAATGGCCTTTCATCTCTGTGAAATATCAGATCGACGCCACAAGTGCTTCAGTCCAGAGTTAGCTGCTCAAGCCTTCGACACACACGTGTTTATCTCCACTGCCGAGGTACCATCGTTCGACAAGCAGCTACCAAGGTAAGTGAAACCGTCCACAACCCTTAGTTCCTCTCCATCCAGTATCAAGTTCGGCACTACTGTCGTCCAGTCCTGCAACGGCACTTTCCAATTGGAAGGTGCAAAACACATGCTAAGCCGAGCAGCCGACCTCGACAGTCTATCTAGTGCCCGTTGTGCATGGTCTGCAGGCACAGGCACACAAATTCATCTGCGTAATCTAGGTCACATAGCTTCCCTCCATTTCCTAGTTCCACTCCTACATTCTGAAGACCTCCTAAAACATCTTCCACCACCTCATCCATGACGAAGTTGAACAAGAATGGAGAGATGGGAAACCCTTGTCGAACGCCGATAGTCGTTTCAAATGAACTT
>LUCM01009959.1:155116-178535 GCA_008360955.1 Fasciolopsis buskii
ATATATATATATTTTTAGAGTTGAGAAGGCGTACACTGAGTTAATACGTTTATCGTGACGTTTCGATATATATATATATCATGTCACCTTAACAACACCTACGATTTAGAATGGAAAGATGGACAACGTATGAAAACGAGCGGGATCAGCGATCCCATTCAATCACTCAGTCATGTTTGACGAGGCCTAATTTGGAATGAAAAGTCCCAATAAACGTCATAACTTAGTGTACGCCTTCTAATCCCAAAAATATATACACATATGATGTGTGTTTTGCATGCTCGTGCTTCTGCGTATCCCAGATTCGAGACCTGAACCCCACTAACACAGAGTCGGTCTTTTTAAGAAAGTCATGAGTGCCGAGATTGCGGTTCACGTTGCAGACATTTCATCGCTGGGATCTTTTCCGTGTATATGACCGAAGTCTTAATTTGTAACCGTAAACACCAAGCTCAGTGGTCAAGACCCACTGAAAACCATCAATCTGAGCTACGACCAACATCACTTTTCAGCTGTTGGGAAAGCTGATCCTGTTCTAGTCTAATGCATCTGACATCTTAGGAGTTTTACCTCTAAACATCCCCAAATTTTATTATCCGAACCACGAACTTCACAAATATGATCATATCAGTCAGACGCGAAATGTTACGAGGAGGTGAATTTTCGTGTGCTCATTCAAGAGTTTTTCGGTCAGTTGGTGGCTTTTGGTCATTAATCAGTAACCTTAAGTTGTAATATGGCAGCCATGGCGTGGGTTAGCGTGAACTTATTTTTCATCGCTGAGCATGTAGTTATGGACGAGTTACGAAGTAGGCTACTAGGTCGCGTCAGACAATTCATGTGATATGCGACAACATTTTTTATTATATGATTCACAAATAAGTGCAGTGAATGTTCTAGAGTCGTTAAGCCCAACTACAAGAGGCTAGGGGCGGACCGGTAACCTTGACACTGAAACTTGAAATGGCATGGAATTATACAAGGTCCCAATAGATTAGGTATGTATGATGTGGACCGACTGATCACCGACGAGGGGATAAGCACTTCAAGGGATATTATCAATCGGTTATGGACAGCTAAAGGAACTAGAACGACGGAATGATGTATACGTGAAAGACGCACGTAACACATGTGGGCTTAGAAGGTTCTAAGCGTGAAGTTTCACCCGTTTGTTATCGGCTATCGCAATATTTGTACTCAGTTGTGGAGAATGAGCCGTGGTTGACCACGTGATGAAAATACATCAATAAAGAACAAAAAGAATACGTTTCACAAGCCACGTGTGGAAGTACCGTAGAAGCGGGTGTCTGTCTTGGCAAATTGAGAAACGATGTGATACCGAACAGATTAGTCATGCCGAAAACCGACGGACCAGATCAACTGCGTTGCAGATTCCAACTACGCGGGGGGAAGAAACCTCATGATGTTGTGGACTCTAGCCGTATGTAGAACGTGACAGCTACTGGAACGGAGTACTGACATCACAAACAGTGAGATGTTTCGTGTAACCCGTTTTGTTTACCGTCGAGTGATCGACTTATTACTTAATAATGGAACCTAACAACTACACAACGATAGGACTATATTGTCGACACCCGGCTAATTAGCAGGTTTGGCCTCTGAGTTTATGCCACTGCCGGTTTCAGGACCATGCTTATCTGTTCTCTTCGCAAGTCGTGTGATCGCGTAGGATGGTGGAGTACGCCCCTTTGAATAGGCACGTAATGACAACCATTTTTCATTCCCTCCCACCAGAAACGACTAAACCGTTTAGCCATGCAGTTTATATTTAACGTCTTCGTCCAACGAAGAAGTCGACCATACAAGTCGCGCGCAAATATTCGTGGTTGAATGAGTGACAACTCGCTGTTAACACCAAAATCAGTTTCGAAGGGGGGCAACGGATACGGCGAATCCAAAACATTATTGATAAGTGAAAAAACATGACGAGAATGGGACACACACAAGCACAAGCACATACACACACAGAGAGAGGGAGAGAGAGCGAAAGGAAGAACTCACACAAGACCAGATTGATCACAGCAAAAACGAACACGTATATCGCGTACAAACTGAGGCTGTAGATGAACAGAATGAAGTATCGGTAGTTCCGTCGACCGACACAATTCCCGACCCATGGACAATGATGATCAAAACGCTCTGTATTCATGGTCCCATCAGGTGGGGGATGGCCAAGCCGGAGACGAGAAGGAGGCACGTGGAACAAGGGAGGGGGGAAACGGAGCAGGCGATAGTCATTCAGACTAGATAGACACAGAAACACTAACGGGGACAGTGCATAATGTAGAATGGAACACAAAAAAACAGTGTTAATCAATCACACCAATGGTCATTAATTTCGGAACTATTTTCACTTTGGTCGAACTGCTGATTTGTTACCGCTAAAATTGGCATTAGTCGTTAAGTTTCAGATTGGCTGTAAAAATTATAATAAAAATCCTCGATAAAACCTTTGATGGGATTTGTTTCCAGTTTAACAGCGGTAGGATGTATAAAAAAATTTGCGCACAGTTGAAAACACTAGCTTTTGCTCCAACATTTATTGCCTTTAGATTTGACGTGAATCCCACCCAAAAGACAAGAAATTCTATGATCTTTCATCCTCTCACGCTCCTACACATCTCACCAGTAGAAAACTAGTTCCAAATTTGCAAATTTTCAAACATCTTGCAACTAAATGGTCAAATAAAGGTCAACAAATTTTGTGAATTTCCGTCCCATGTTCCCCGCATTAACCTGACAAAAGACTATGCTCCAAGGCACCAAGAGCCCAATGCATAAGTGAGGAGAATAGGAAATCAGTAACAAGAACTTTCGCAAGCATCGAGCATCTAGTCACTAGACTTGGAGCTCAGGTGGCCAGAAGATCACGGAAGCTAACAAGTCAAGCGACGACAAACATTAATTTCTAAGTCATACTACCTTTTGTATCACAGTTAGCTTAACATCTTATTGCTACTGCCTGTGTTCAGACGCTTACCAATCCAAAACAAAACAAAAGCATGGTTTCCAGTGAGTTGCTCCCAACGTTTTCTAATTTCGTATGACAGGTATCCGGTGGAGGATTTCAATCGGCCGCATCTATTTCTCCAAGCACCTCCGTATGGTTTGAGTGGATGACTCAGGCTCTAAGTTGGCTACTAGTCATGAACATGTCTCCAAACGCACCTAAATTACCATGAGTCCAAAACAGTTTGTTCAGGAAATCCTATGCACTGTCTTCTCGAAGCGGCAATCCCATATATATATATATATATATATATATATATATATATATATATATATATATATATATATATAATGCATAGTCACTCTAACCCCAGCCAAATCCGTTCCCTCAGCTTTAATTATTTTGGTCGCAGCTGGAAAAATTGGCTGGCACCTGCCTCGTCGGACGTTGTCTTTTGAAACTATTTCAAGCTGCCGCTGCGTCCCATTTATTAGTATGAACGGAAAAAACTAACTGAATCCGTTCAGTCGTGTCTAGCTTGGATTCGGTTGGGAAAGAATTCATCCATGTGAGTCACGGTAATGGACGACTTATTTTCCATTGATAAACATCTAGTTGTATTTCGTCCCAGTTTTTTCTTTGCATCTGTACACATAGCATGCACGCTAGAGTTGATGCAGGGAACTTATACCCGGAAGTGTTGGGCAGTCTCGACCTGGTACACGCTGCCTAACGTGCTCATGGCGTACTCCGTGCGACCATCACTCGAAAACAATGGCCAGCTGGCGCAAGTCACTTGCTCAAATACGCCATGTATTGCAACCGCAAGGATATGATACGAAACGAATCCGTTTCCATAAGAAGATAGACGAACGTAAAGCAAGGCAGACTTTTGAAATGTGCATGAAGTTTTCGTCCCTAAAGATGCGGTTGTTCACGAGATTCGGACAAGAGTTTTGGCAGGCACATATGCTTATCAGCCTTGAAGCGAGTTGCGCGTCATATTTTGAGGCCTTAATTGCCACACTGTGGAGTGTAGTTTGGATTTCTGGAGTGTGAATTGGCGAGACCCGGTTACCCACACGGTTCCAATCCACAGCTTTTCCGTCGTTTGCCAATCGTTGGCCATTGTTTGGTAACCCCAAGTTGTTTTTTTGGAAATAGCAGGGGTAGGAGTGGCACCAGAATAAAAACGTATTGGAAAAACGTATACCGCAAACGGACCATCACATGTAAAACTTGGGACCCAATAATGTAAATGGATTGTCATCAAAAAACCCGTGTCTATTCCAGACCAGGTTATGGCTGTTAAAAACAGATTAAGGACAACTAGACGATGATCCCAGGCTGTAAAACGACAGAATAACCGACAGAATGATGAATCCAGAATCAATGCTTCACGACGAATAGATTCATCTACACGATATAGAGCGTCGGTCTATACAAAGCTCAGCCTAAGACTTTATCACTACGGAGGCAAGCGTCATCTTGTTTCGATGTTTCTAAACTTACTGAAGCTGATATTGACGATAATTCATTGAAACAAGTCATGTAGATGATCCAGTGACCTGTTTACGCCGGATAATTGGTTCCCAAAGAGTTCACTTAAAACTTTGCCAACTGTACAAACTCCCGCGATATTTCGGAGATGCCAAAATTACTTGGACTCGTATCAGAAGTATTCGGAACCGAGTGATGACGTGCCTGCTTTTCGTTTCTTACAATTACGTCCGCTGTTAGACTGTAGATCAATGTGTCAAGATAATCAGTACAAGCTAAAGTGAACACGCACAACCGTGCCCATTTCAGACCTATGCAAACAAAATTCCAGTTAATTGAAGGGCGCCCCCAAATACTTTTGACAATTCCGAAATAATGTGGAGAATGGTATAGAGGTTATAGACCCTGATTTCATGTGAGCATCGAACGTCCACGGAGAATTAAAATGGACACAATGGCGGGGGGCCTGAGACTAAAAATTTATCACGTCGAAGGTCAGCGGGAATTCGAAACACTTCTATTTTAACGTCATCATCTACAAAGTCAAATAAGTAATTTATGCGCACACAAATTACAGTCAACTAAGCCTAAGCACTGATGGCGTCACCTCAACAGGAATGAAACAGTTGTGATTAAAATGCCAAGTTCAGTGAACAGGACTTTGAGAAGAAACCACCGGGGCCAACTAGAACATTAAATTGCACATCCATTGGGAATCCTATCACCGTTGGATTGTCGTGTCAGATTTTCCCACAGAAGATTCACGTTGACAGCATACGCAAAATTTAAGTCTCCAATAATATCGTGGAGTAGATATCTCCAAAAGGACAAAAAATGGATAGTAAAGTGTTATTTCAAAAAGCGAAAACGATTCACGAAATCGAAAATGAAATCTTTGGACCAATCAGCGAACGGTCAATCAATGATCATGGTACCTGTGACACAGTAAAACAATGGAAAGATGTACAGGATGGCACGGGCCAACGACAACAACATACCAACACAATTATCACAAGTCGAGCAATGTGAAGCTCGAGGTGGACGGAAAAATCGACAAGTGTGACAAAAATTCAGTTTGACCACATGATCCCGTATCAGAACCTGACGTGTGTGTGCACCGATCGGATATGGGCGCACAGCCGGTTGTTGTGAATCGTTTCCAAGACCATCCACAGGCATGTCGCCGGTAGCTACAGGTGTCACCAGGGATATGGTGAGTGGTGGAGTGGGAAAGATGCAAAGAGAAGGAGAACACGTTTGTGTGCACCATAGCTACAACTCACAAGGAATTTGCAAATCAAATAAGATTTGCCATAAAATTGGTAAAAGTATAATCAACGAATTCACAATTTGTTCTCTGTTGAAGCGACCGCTAACTGGATCGAACCAATCTCACAGGATGAATATCACACGTGGTCATAATCGAGAAACAAATCCGGTCGGAAGAGAAAATGGAGTAGAAATGGGTGCGATTACTGTCGGGGTATTCATGTCACAAAAATATGGAATACCGGGGGATCTACTCCAAATTTACCGGCATGATTAGAACAGGCCCGCCAAGTGGCAACCAAAATGACATTTTGTAAACTACCAATAGCGATGGTTCAACATGAGACCCACAGGACACATCAAAGACAACAGGCTGAAAAGTTTGGATACGATCAAAGTCATCTTAGATGTGCTTTACGTTTCATGGATTGAATAATTGAATCACTGCCAAAAATTACCCGACTAAGTTAGAGGAAGCCAATCACCTGACTCCACTTGATTATCAAGACGGGAGCTACAGCTTCGTGAAAAGACTGTACCAGCTGTGGACACTCCAAACAATCGTTTGGTAGTTCAGGTTTGTGTTCAACGACTGAAGACAGAAAATCGGAAATTATGTAATCACCAATGCGAGGGGAGTGGTGTTCGAACACCGACAGGTTTTGCGAATATTCCGTTCCCAAAGGCCGTGGTTTTGAACCGCTTAACAGGGTCAATCTCACTCCAATAGTGTAAGCCCGACCTTCGATTGTCATTCAGATGTCGCACCGACGCCACAAATGCCTCAAATGGGGAATGCCAATCGAGCCTTATGTGCGAGCGACGGCCACCAGGTGGGATTTGCGTAAATAACAAAATTTGTCCAACTACCCTAATCTCTCTCCTAGAATAGGATTCGGTGTTGAGGAGTCCGGTCTTAAAACAGCATTTCCGACTTATAAGGTTTAAAGCGCATCCAAAACATAGTTACATTATCGATCAGACGCGCTTTCACTAAAAACAACACTATCCGTATATTCTAAGTCAGAAAGCTTACTAACTGAGCGTATATAAATCCATCTATTTTCATAAGGAGATAGCCTAACTCCCATGATCCTCTGAAAAAAATTGAAAAGAAAGAGTGAGAGCATGAAACCATGATAAAAATAATTACAATGAAAAAAATGAATTTTCCTGATACATTTTTCAGTGAGAGGCAACGTCAGAGAACTGCATGGTCGACTTAGTTGAATGATGCTATCAAATCAAGGAAGACAGAGGTCGTTAGTGTGGACGGAAAGTCTGTTAACGTTCTAACACTTGCGTGTGAAGCAACTATGATCAATAAAACTCCGGCCGGACCGGAAACGAACTTGAACCTCACGCATATATGTAATATATATATATATATATAGATACATATATAATACATATATATATATCACAAATCTGAATGCAAACAGATATAGACGCGCCAAGACGTAGGAGCGAAAATCTGTCAGCAACTCGCGCACATCCTGGGTGAAAGTATCACCTGCATGATAACGAAATAAAAGCTGCAAAATCACCCCGGCAGACAAAGGTAACGTAACAGTAGTGCTCCGTAACACCGAATATCAGGAGATGAAAGTATTACTGGATGACAACGAAACCAGCCAGCCAGTGGCAGGAAATATAATCAAAGAATTTAGAGCCAAAATCAACAAACAACTGAACAGCCTAGGTTCCTACTCTACAGGTTGAGCCAAACGCCAAAGATGCCTTCTACAACGAACTTCAGAGTTTAGTCAGCTGCATCCCAAGGCGCGATATTCATCTAACTGCAGGAGACTGGATTGCCTGCATGTGACTAGCAGATGAATACACCCAGCACATACTGAGAAATCCAACCTCAGTGAACGATGCAAAATGGTGACCGCTTGGTCTCGTTTGCGGATCTCAATCAACCGGTCGTCACCAAGACCCGATTTCAACATCCAAAAAGGCCTCTGGTGACATGGTACCCCAACGACAGTAGGACGGCACATCAGATCGGTTTATATCTCGGTGCCTTCTTGTTGGTCATCATTGATCGAATACTGTAGGGCATACTGAGGCAGCGTAGCAGGGAACGCCAACGGTACGGCCTACACACTGGCACGCGCTCGCCTCAAGCTTCACCTTCTAGCTCAACAGAAAATCCAACCGCACCATGGAGTCAACGTGTCTAAGAGAGCAATCCCAGATTACGTCAGAACCCCGCCCAACGCCATCAAATTTAAACCATCCGAGATCGACGAAGATGGTGGCCTAGATGAGCTGTGGATGAGTCTAAAAGTATTATTCGCTGGGGCATCCCTTGAACAGCTTCGCAAAGTCAAATGGAACAGATAAGCTGAAAATCTGTGGGAACTCTTAAACGGTGCGCTAAGGCTAGAGACGCAAGACTTCACAACTTACCCGAGTACCATCATCTAAACCGCGAAGCTACACGCTCAGCCAAGAGCAACCTAAAGAGATACCGGCATGAGATTGCAGACCTCGTGGAAACCACAGCCGCCGTTGGAGATTTCGGAAAGCCTTTCAGACTCATGCGCTCCTCTTCGGGAAAGGCGCAACCTATGTCTTCCATGCTTCGTGACAGCAGTGGCTACCTCATGACAAGATGCGAAAAAAGCTCTAAAAATGGATCGAACACTTCAGTCAGCTGTTCAATCGCCTTTCCCATCGGGCCTATCTGTGTAACATTACCAGATGACATGGAGCAACGAAGCTGATCTTGAGTCCACCGACGAATGGGAAATCGCCTCAGCCGTTCAGATAATGAAAAACAAGAAATCACCCAGTGAGGATGACATTCCACTAGAGATCTTGGAATCTTGTTTGCCATGTCAGTTGAATCCATTAACTAAGCTGTTTCGTCCTATCTGGGATTCCGAAATTTCTCCCAAGGACTCGGCAACCTCTATTCTACTGTTTTTATCAAAGAAGGGCGACAAGACTATATGTGCGAACTACAGAGGTATCAGCCGTTGCGCTAAACCGCCTTGCTGTTGTTCGGGACGCACGAACACTGTACTCAGTGTGGCTTTCGTCGAGGAAGGGGTCGTACTGACAAAATCTTCACATCACGTCGAATTCTAGAATAGCGGTATGAATTCTAGCAACCCATCACAGAGTGCTTCATCAACTTCAGTGCAACATTTGACTCCGTTGACGGATATTCACTCTGGAGCATACTTCGAAGCAACGGGATCCCGGAAAAGTATGTCGGGTTGAGAGAAGCATACTACTCGTCAACATAGGCGCACATCAAGGCCTATGGCGAAGAATCTCCAGAGTTTACCCTTGACTCAGGTGTTCGTCAGGGTTGCTCGCTGTCATCGATTTTATTCAACTATGTTGTAGACTGGATAATGCATCGTACCCTCAATAACTTTATGGAATACAACTTGGTTACGGTTGCTGGGTCACTGACCGGTCCTAGATTGGATTGTATGCGAAGCCATGACTGTGAGTCTAGAGGTAAAAACATCAAAAACGGAATTCTTCACAACTTCACAAGACTCGTCACCTTGTATGCACATTAATGGCCACACTTTGGAACGGGTATTTCACTTCAAGTACCTAGGCCCCACTAGCCAACCGAACAGCCAAGTCAGAGATAAGGCTAAACTCCACACAGACTGCGTCAGAAGAGCTTTCCTATCACTTCACAAAGCGCTGTGGTCTGGCAACGAAATAAGCATCCGTACGAAGCTGCATATTTACCGTATTGCCCTCCACCCAGTCCTTACGTAAGCATGTGAAACCTAGCCATCAAGGGTAGACGATACAAACCGGCTAAAACGTTGTCCATTGGTGCCCTCGCTATATGGCAAGAATCAAGTGGTATGACTGTGCATTAAATGTCGCTGTGCGCCAGCACCGTATGAACGTCGAACGGCTTTCGTCGTTTCTCCAAAGACGTCGCCTTTAGTGGTTCGGTCACGTTCCCCGCCGACCGGAGAGGGAAATCACGAAAAGGAGCCTATAATTATTATCCCGTTCAGACTGGAAACGTCGCCTTGGTGGTCAACTGCAGACATGCGTTAGCACTATCAAGGCGGGCATATGTCTCTTAGGTCATCAGTCGGTTTTCGGAGTGCGCAAATGACGCAACAACTGGATTTTGTGGTGTGTAGACCTCGCTGTAGATCCCAACGCTTGAACGGTTGCAATGAGAAACATCCAAGAATCCGACTTATCCTCTCCCAAGACGGGACCAAAACGACGCGAGTTCCATCAAATCAAAGACCCCAAGTTAGAAACAAACAAAACTATGGTCTCATTCGACGTCACATCATTGTTCACAAATATCCTAAGGCAGATGGAATTAGAGAGCATCCATCGAATTTTGGAAAACGACTCAGACTTATCATTCAGAACAACAATGTTTACACTTGATATTATTTGATAGAACTGGACATAGAAACATACTTACAGTTCGATGGGTCAGTATACAAACAAATAAGAGGAAGGCCCGTAGGATCACCACTATCAGGATTGTAAAGTGACGCAACCATGAAACATTTCGAGACAAAGACATTTGAAACAAACCACTTACGATTATGGACCCGATAAGCTGACGACATGTGTGGTGTGTTAGAAAAAACACAAATGGACCAATCAACACCTAAACCCAATAGTGCCCAGAATAACATTCGCCGAGGAGGAGAAAGACTCGAGTCCATCGTTTCTCTGCATGCTAATTACCAAACAGGAGCATAGATACAATCGTCTACAAAACACCGATGACGACGGGCCGCATAATCAATTTTGAAAGCGGCTATCCACCTTGCCACCTAAAGAGCTGTGGGGTTACCCTGTTCTACCGGACTGAGACGCTGCAGTACATAAGGAAACAAGAGCAATTTGTTGTTCAAGTTATTTGCGGTCAACGGATATCCAAAATCTTTTATCATCGCCTGCATTCGCAAGAAACAAAGGACAGATACCAACAGGACCAAATCAATCGTGATACTTCTATACATACGGGAAGTATCCAAAGTGGTCGAACGCGTCCTACGTCCAATGGATATCATAATCACACACAAACCTACCGGCATCTTGAGATCTGCTCTATTCAACGGAAAAGATCGTGTCGATCAGCAGGACCAATCAGGGGAAGTTTATGCTATCCCATGCCTCGGGTGCGATAAAAAACATGTCCGTCAGACAGACAAATAATTACGTACACGCTTGCACGAACATAGCCCTAAAACACGTTGACCCACATCCTCAGATATGGAACCACGGCGCACAAACAGGTCATGATATCAACGTCACCAACGCAAAGGTAGTAAACAGAAAGGGAGAGCGCCTGACTCTCAAAGCCCTCCACTCAAATAAATCGTTCAATCGGCCTGTCGAGAGTAATAAACATCATATCATCTTAACACGACCCACGATCCCAAACAGAAACAAACGGACGGACTAGATACCAAAATGAACGGAACTAGCGATCCCCTTCAATCACTCATTTATATTTGACAACGAGTCCTAGTTTGGATCGAAACACCACAATAAATGTTATAACTCAGTGTGCGCCTCCTAACCTCTACGGAATATATATATATATATATGGTGGTTAACTGCGAGAAGAGTTTGGATCCGGACAACCTAGGTTTGCGAATAATTACAGCATCTCGTGCACACTGTCTATAGGATCGCTGCTATCGCAACTAGTCGGAATATACATCCGATGTCTAAGCAAGTTCATCTATTTTACCTATGACGCAGCTATTCCGAAAGTTGTACAAAACCGGCCTCAGCTTGAACCAGCCACTAGGCGATGACGCAAAGTTACGGTGAGAAAGTAGAAAAAAATAGTCGAGGGCCCTAAAGTATTAGTTACCACGACGATACACCGGATGGAGAAGAGTTGAGTCACACATCTCCGAGGTGGGTTGTGAGGCTGACCCGCACTCGACGAACCAGGCATCTTGTGCTATTGTGGTGAAAAAGTCGAGCTGCACTGTGAAAAAACGCCCACGACTCATAGAAAGGAGCTAACAACGGCATTCACGATAATGGATTTGGCTGTATTAATAAAAAAGAAAATTAAAGTTAAACTCAACAAGATTTACTTTCGCAGCTGTTCGTTAGTGGTTTTATACTACAAGAGTAAGCCAGGTTGATATAAAAAAACTTGAAAACATTTACTGATGAACTATCACGTTTAGGTCCGCTTAGACCGGCAAGCCAAAGACCCCTGGATCCCTTCGTGTGATGGCTGGAGACAGTAAATGATATAGTTAAACACCGCAGTCCGTGGATTTCATACCCCAGGTGTGTCTTCTTCTATATAGTGAATCCTTCGTTCGCTATTTTTGGTTTATTTCTCCTTTAAGTGAACGTTCCTGGGAGGAGAGAACAACAATTAGAGCATATCAATTCAAGGTAAATGGTTGCAAAAACAGCTGCATCGTTGTGATAAATAGGGGGGCAAAATACTGTTATGCTTATTGGCAAGCGAGTAAGCGACCCAGATAGAAAGATGCAAAAAGCGAATCCTCCGTCAAAAGACAATGGCCACTAACATTGTTCCTTACCGATGGATATTTTTACCCAGTCTGCCTCAGGTCTTGTGGCACGCGGCAAAATGCCCGGATCAGTGAACGCTGCTCGGAGAAACGCAAGGAGAACATACAGGAAAAGTACGGCGGCGAAAAACGGCACAGCAGGGGTGAGAATTGGTGTCAACAGCCGCGCTTCAAACGTCATAAACAGAACGGTGACACCAACGAGCAAGAACAGTGTAAGGTAGAAAACACCCATCTCTCGTGAATAGACTCCATGGCCACCGCAACAAAATCGATTTTTCCCGGGGTGAATACGATAGTACTTCACTGACTGTGAAATATCCCGTGGGTCAAAAATGGTGGTCGACGTTACTTCAGGTGTGGTATACATCATCAGGAACTACAAAAACGCAACGTCTCATCCATTATAATATTTCCGAGCAAACACCGTACCATATTCTCTGCAACAGATTGAAATGAGAAAAATGTTAACTGAGCACAAAGAAGACAACCAGAAATTTGTATTACACCGTGCTTTATTCCATGTTTGAAACCACCTAAAAACTGTCGCCTCGGGGTAGACAACAGTATGTCGTTAATCGCCATTGCCACGTCCGGAGTTATACGAAACCTTACTACATCACTCGAGGAATCAAGGCTGCCGGTGCTAATGACAACTGTAAGCCTTTGAGCTTAAAGGGTAGGCAACAAAATAGTAGTACTTGAAGGCATGCCGACAAATTAATAAACAGGATTGTGTTGCAGGATCCGTAAGAGCGCAGCTGTGATTCCATGGAGTGAATCGCTTACATGACAAGTTGGGAATAATTTCAGTTTCGGAAGTCAGGCTATAAAATGTTGAAAAATTGAAGAGGTCCAAAAATCCTCGATCCACGTATAAGTGCAACCCACGCACTTGCACGGTGTATTGTCAGCTGAGCTACGAGGCCACGACGAACGATATTCGGACATTTCACTTCAAGATTCAACTCAGTCAAACGTGTCATCCTGTGGCGCTGCCAATCCTTGACTGTTGTGTAAGCGCAATTCATTTCATTCATCCAATCTCTGCATACAAAAAGCCGAAACCGAGTTCGTACTCACGACGATCACTCACCCGAATTCACATCCATATATGGTCAGCGTCAGTTTTGTTATTCTGGTGGTCATGGGGACAACCTTTACCTTATTTGAGAGTAGTGGCACTGATATCCGCTCACAAAAGAAACTGTCCGACTTAAAGTATACAGACGACCTTGTGCTACTGAGTGAAGACCTAAGTTTCGGCTATTGGTGAAAAGATACTCAAAAAATTTGCCCTTTTGCTCTTGTCGACCCTCAGTTTTGCCAGCTTTTGCACATGCCCTCTAAAAGCCAGGTTTCGATTTCGGCCAAGTAGTGGCCTGCTGGTGTTTGGCAAACTTTTAAGTTGTTTGAATGTTTCTATGAAGCCACCACTCCTATGCCGGATGCAAGTTCAGAATCCGGAGTCGCTTTTCGTATACCATTAATAACTTTAGTAAGCCTACGTTGAACCGCCTCCAAGAATTGCTTGTCTATCACAAATGTTGGGGGCCGAGGCCGTGCGCAGCGCTGGCGTACAAACACCCTGTAAAGCAATCGGAGAGCCGAAACATCCCTTAACGTGACGATCGGACAATTCTGGGACAAATATTTAGCAGACTGCTATCAAACTAATGTAACGGAAGGCATGTGAACTGTAGTCCATATGACTAAATGGGTCTTAGGGGAATCGGCAAACGAAACCATAGGACGGGGATTGGGTCAAGGCTACATGAGATACAAATATGACTAATAAACACCCATGATTTATTTGTTTGGAATCTTCAAAATGCGGAACAAGGCACGTACATAATAACGTTGTAAGGGCTGACCATCTGCCGCCTTCTTGACAGTACAGCAATAAGGTTCGACCGTCCCCAAATGAGTGAATGAGGAAGTGGATTAGGGTGGTGGAGTATACTCCCCATGATGTATGCAAATGGTAAGTTAGTACACCATGAGTTTCTGAAACGCTTTTTATCATACTAATGACCCCTTCAAGAAGCACGATGCAACAGCGACGGAACCGACTTAGTGCAACACCGTCAGCGCAACGTCGTCAAGGCCAGTCCATTCAGTTCAGATCACTTCAGATCAGTTCCAATTCCAGTTACATTACAGGACCATACGGCAAGATTCCTGATCGTCCAGGTTCTTGCACCGAGAGCTCATTGAATCTGATGATGCTTCAACGACAGAAGGGTGGAAAACCCTCTTCAGTTCTTACAATGGAAGAAACAGTTACGGAGATGCTTTACTCCCGACCATCTCCTCAACCCAACAATTCACACACTGTCCTCTCTAAACACAGCAAGCCATGCATTTTCTGATCTCCCTTTGAATTCGCGCACTGATCCCACCTCAACCACATCCGCCGGTTGCTTGTTCCAGCCATTCAACACTCGTGTGGCAAGCGGTTTGCCCCTCGAACCGGTGGTTACGTGTTCTCGAACAACCGTTTTACCGTTCTCTCTAAGTGCGCTGCTCCCCCTTATCTGGAATAAGGCTCCCCTGTGATCCCGTTTCTTTGCCAGACCCTTATTGATCTTGAAGGCCTATATTAAGACATCTCCTTCCCTATGTCTTTCCACGGAGTTCAACCTAAACGCCCTCAGACTGTGCTCATATCCCATGTGCGTTGAATGCCCACCGCGTAAAAACACGCTGAACCTGTTTCAGCATTTTATTAATTTTTACCAAATGTGGTATTCATGCCTGGACACAGTATTCTAGTTGCGGTAGGACAAATGCCTTGAACTGTGACACAAGAACTTTATGCTTCCTAGATCCTACGGTTCTCTTGATTTGACGTACGGCAACCCATACTTTCTTGGCCGCCATCAGACAGCACAGACCAGGTTTGAAGTCAGCACTCACAACTATACCGAGGTCTCTTCTTTGCTGAGTTTGTTCCACTGCGACTTGACGCCCGGGTGGACCCATATGGCGAGGGGAATTTCTTTCTCCTCCAACGGGCCGCTGACATTTATCCAAGTTCGACGGGAGATCCTGGCTCACCGGCCGCTGGTAAACTTTATCCATACTCCTCTGGATAGTCCCAGTGTTTGCTGTTCTAATAGGCTGGTGTCGTCAGCAAGCATGAGACACGAATTTTCCAAACACCCAGCTATATCATTGACATACATAAGGAGGAGCAATAGCCCTAGGACATAACTTTGAGGCACTCCGCTGTATAGCAATCCTCCATCCGATAGACAGTCCTCGACTCACCCTGAAACGGCTTTTCAAGCGTTTCCAGCATGGCGGATGTCAAACTCACCGGTCTATAGCTACTGCAGTTGTCTCTGTCCCCGCCTTTATGCATCGGTATGACGTTCGACGTCAACCAATCCGCGATGGTCGCCTCTCCTCCAGCGATCCATTAAAGAACTCGGTGCAGGGTTTCACCAGAACTTCCGCCAGCGGCTTGAATATCGCTGAGTGGATGCCATCAGGCCCCGCTGCTTTCGACGCTTCCACTTTTTCAGGCTTCCCACGCTTCTCCCTCTGTGATTGCTCCGTCCGATATCTCCAACAAAACGGTGAGGGTGCCTAAAGTTCGTCCCCGTGTCCCTTGATCTCGCCTGTATACAGTCTGGAAAAATTTCAACAAACAGTCGACCTGATGCAATTTCCTGTTGATTTTTTTACTCCACCTGCAGCCTTTCGCAAATCGGCCTTAGACTGCACGTAATTGCAATGGGCTTTGAAGATCCTTTCGGTTGTCCCAGCGATCCGCTCCTTGTAGGCAGTTCGACACTGGCGTTGGATGCGGGAAATTCATTTTCTCTCTGCTATGTACCTTAGGTAATCTCGGTAGCCCTGTGTGTTCTTATACCTCATGAAAGCCCAGTGTTTCTGTCTTCTGGCTGTCGTGATCCCAACTCTCCACCGTGGTGGTAGCCCCCTTCAATGTAGTCCATTATGTTTTGGCCAGCGCTATTCCAATGTCCAGAATTCTTTCGGTTATACGCAGTCCGGCTGGAAAACTACCTCTTCCAGGTTCAATTAAATGAGCCTTGACAAAAGAAACAAACAACAGAATACCTCGTCTCACCCTGAGGACGTGTGATATCACGAGTCACAAGCGTTCACAGTGAAATCAAGTTGGCGACATGTACGATCAAGAACACTCCAGAGCACATCGTGTGATATTTTCGATCAAACGCCTGCGTGAAAGAAACCATTATCTACATTGCCGCTAAGTCGCCAGGCAGTTGGTTCCACTGTCTTTGCGGCCCTGCTGCTAATAATATGCCATCTAACCATCAGCTGCTATCGCCCTTTTGCGAGATTTGCCTTAAATTCGTGTGTGCTAGAGTCTGAGTTTTGTTTAAAAAATCGGTCGATCAGTCGCATCCTGTCAACTTCTGTCCAAAGAGAAATAATCCGCGTCGCATAGTCGTTTATTTTAACTTGCCCCTCTGTCACTCTCGTGGATAATCGCTCCACCGGTCCAATGAAGGTGGCTTTCTTTTTGAAGAACTGAGACCAAACATAGGCACGTCAATCCAAGAGAGATCTTACTATCTGTAGGGGTACAAAACCCTCGTGTTTACGACGACGCAAGAGAGTTTTTGATCGGAACAACTCATTCCTAGATTTGAGTGTCGCCGCGTTACACTGGTCTGCACAAGTGAAATGCGGCCCATGGTCTTTCCCTAGGTTTGTCAACCTGTTAACCGGGTTAACAGTGAACAGACTCCAACCGCGATGCTTTGAGCCTTTCGATGCTTCGGGATGAAACCAACACATTTGGTCTTGTTTACAGGCAAGCCCAATCTAAACCGACCCCGATATCACTGATGTGGTCTTCTGTGCCTCCAGACCCCACTAACATGGCATTCTCAGCAAAGAAAAAACAGTGATTTTAGAGTGGATGCTAGATCATCAACAATCAGCAAAACATATTGTGGCCTTACCACCAGCCCTTCAGAAACCAAGTTTGTGACGTCAAGCCTGTCTAAGCACTTGTCTTACATCCTGACGTAAAATGTCCTGTTTGTAAGAACGGCTTTCACTCGCTAATATATCTGACCTCGTATACCAAATTACTTAAGCTTAATTGACAACGGGCGATGATTCATCGCGTTAGACGTTTTGCTAAACTCAAGATATCGTGCTTCAACTTGGTTGTCCTCATTATACCTTGAAGTAATCTCATCCAGGAAGCTTAAAATGCAAGACAAGACCTCGTCTTCAGGAGGACTTTCTGAACCAGGGAAAGCACCGTATATTCACCTAGACATCAGGCGTGACCCTGGATTAATTTCTTTACCTCCTTCCTTACATCATTGCTGAGGTTGACTGGCCCGACGTTTCCCATGACAGACTTTAGACCCCTGTGGTATACGGTTACAACCTTTGCACGACCCCAGTTTTTTGGTGTTCCGCCTTTGTCTTAACTGTCCTGGAAAAGCCTGCACTCCGGACTTGCGATGATGCCCACTGGTGCCCTGAAGATAGTCTTACAATCACCGTGTGGCCCAACAGACATGTATTTTAATCACTGCAATTGCATGAGTATATGCTCCCTCTTTATTGGCAGATCTCTAATGATTTGCTGAGCTATTTTGCAGCAAGCCCCAGGGGTTACATCTGCCAGTCCTGTCGAGATTACTGAAGTACGGGGACGCTAAGTCTGCTTCGCTTCTGCCATCAGCGATACCCTGGCCTCACACTATTATTATTAATGGGTATATTTCTTGAAATTCGAGTGTCATGCACAGGGCAAGATCAAATTTACACAGATGGCGCAGTGGAAATCGTAAAACAAAAATTTAGTCGGGAAGATGCAGTCTCTGTTTTCTCACGAACATAACCTGCAATAACGAATATGTACGAAACTCGAGTATACCTTTTCTCCGGAAGTATGCCCAATGTGTTTTCAGTTGTCATTTGACACACACTGTCAGCTCAATTTCATGCCTCCTTTTTCAACTCTGGTCAGCTTTACTGCGTCGTTCCTTATGTTGCCATACTGCAATCATTTTTCTAGGTCTGCACGTTGCCAAACGCCTCCCAACGTTGACTTCGTCACCCATTGAACTCCGAAATATTGGTCCTGCACCAGCGTGCTTTCTTTTTGCATCTTTTTATCTTACGTGCACATCCGTTCTACAGTTTTGTGAGAATTCCTAAAATATTCATCAACTATCCTTCACCTCAGTCCTCTC
The DNA here is from genome assembly GCA_008360955.1 of Fasciolopsis buskii. NCBI lineage: Eukaryota > Metazoa > Platyhelminthes > Trematoda > Plagiorchiida > Fasciolidae > Fasciolopsis > Fasciolopsis buskii. Next base: position 173,617 of record LUCM01009959.1, read on the forward strand.
CGGTGTGTCCGAGCTTAATTCCGTTGCTCCGGATCGGAGCTTAGGAAAGTCCACGCTAAGGTGCCCTGCCCACTTCAAGTCAACACCACGTTCATTCACGCACAATGATTCTCACTGCGACTTAATCATTCTTGCTTAACGGGAATAGAAGCTGGAGTTCTATGACTTCGGATATCTGAATTGAAATCGCAAGATACGCTAGTGGCAGTTCATGGACAGATTCGTGACAGATACATTCCCTGATATGCCGGTGCAGAGTATTTAAATGCAGGCGTTCCAGGCAGCTTTGACCCGATCCACCAAAAGCGAACGTCTCAAAGGCCCACTCTATCCACCGATGTTCCTCAGGATGACAGACTTGATGGACTCGGGAAATAACCATGTCAAAGCATTCGGGCTTAACGTGTACTAATCCTCTTCAGAAACTTTTACCCTGCACAAGTAGGCCATGTCGACCCACAGAGACGCAAAAACAAAAGTCAGCAGTCGGACACTGGAGATTCTGCATCCCATGCCTACAAGTAACCTAAAACGGCCACACCAGCACTGGTTACAAGCTTCCAGGCCTGAGAAATCAGCTTCCACCTATTTGCCTATCAGCCATCGGCAAGCTTCCACCGAGCAAAATCTGACATGAAAAAATTTCCTCCAACGACACAAACACCCCTGCGGCCCAAGAATAGGCAAAATATTATGATATCGATTCTGAAGAAGGGGGTTTCCGGCTCCCAAGCCCAACCTTGCATATATTTTTGAACATTCGCAACTGATGCATGGTAGGTGAAAACGCTTAAACCTCGAAAAATTCCGGAGATATGAATGGTTGCATGATCAAGCGTCACGACTGTATAACTCACTCTATCGAGGCGCACATATGAAAGATAGAGGCAAAAAGAGGGATCAGTTAAGATTAAGCATGGTTACCGGCGGGCTAACATTAGTAACCTATGGTACATTTCTCAGCGCTTAGACACACCAACAGTGCCTATCGCGGGAGCAAATTTCGGTCTGAGATCAATGGCAGGTGTCACGATTTGGCCAATCGTTCAAAATTTTACGAGCTTACACAGTGTCCGCGGAAGATAAGCTGCGAAAAAGGAATTCAGTGAATCATGAGTTACGGACGAAAGATTTGCAGACCTGGCTAAGGCCACTGGAGTAGAGCTCGGAAGACGACAGTAAAAGAGTAACGTCAAAAAAGGGATGGAAGCTAAAGGTAATGCAATGTGCGGAAAACTCAGCAATCAAGGAAATGAAAAAATTCATTTGGAGTCGTGCAGTAGAGCAGAAGAACGGTGTGGATATCGGTGAACCATCGTTCGAGGTGCGGCGACAGGAATCATCAGCCAATGCAAGGAGGAAAGTGGATAGTAGTACGAAATATGGTGAATAAAATACCCAAGGGCGGTGTGAAATGAGGTCGGGTTTTAAGGCTTCTTTAAGTAATGGAACAAGCCGTTCCAAGTCACACTGATAATAATATTCAAATAAGGAATGGGAATTGGTATCTAGAATTACGACGAAAACGGGACGACAGGGTTTACACGTGAACATTTTCCTGAATGCTCACTAGTAATGTGAAGGGAGCATTAACCGCAGTCAGGCCAGGCTGTGTAGTCGAGACAGCTTGGCTTGGCTTTTTATGACACGTTACCGTTGAAGATCAGATTACGTGGCCTCCAGTACCAAACGGGCCTGTAGCAACGGTCGTAAGTTGCCACTGGCGAGTCATGCTGGTTAACATAGTCTTTCTGTTTCAACGTGGCCTGAAAAGATCTTTGTGTCGACCTAGAGTGGTACCCGCAGTGTGTCTAGGCAGTTTGAAAAAATGAAAAAATTGGCGATCTTGAAAGAGTTCCACCCGAGAGGTTATTTGGCCGGAAAAAGAGTAATAAATGGAAAGAAGGCCAAAAATTGTTGGAGTGAATGCGGAAACGAGGTCGGCATATCCACGAAATTGAAACATGGAGGATTTGGACAATTTAGGGCATAGTGGCACGCAAGGTTAAATCCACCCTTAAAATGGTTCGCAATATTCCGTTTGCACAGCAGTCAGGGAGGGTTAATCTTAGGTTTAATCCATACGTTAGTTTCCTTTACACATTCAGATAGAGTGATATGGAAATCAGGGGCTAATCAGAAATAGCAGATGAGCTGGAGCATGTGCCTTAGATAACCCGATGAATGCGACCGGTTCAATCGGTGAGATACCCATTTGGACCCTGGAGAATATCCGGGTTATTAGAATGAGGTCTACGGCGATGTCTGAAATTACAAAAGAAAGGTAATAAATAAACCCGTTGGCTGGTGAGTATCAAGAGGATGAAGATTGGAGAGAGTTGTTCGTTTCCAATGATTCAAAGCAATGCCGGAAACGTTGGATGAGGGCCTTGGCTGGGTTAATTAATGGATAAAAAGATGGATTAAAAAATAATTTGAGGATCAGCCGCCAGGTGATTTAAAGTAAACAATGCTGTTAAAACACTAGCACCTTTAAATTTTAGATTTTTGGTAGTAAATCTGCACCTGTGAAGAAAAAAACGTAGCTAAATAGGGTTAATGAATTTGAATATACTGGTGACATGACGTCTGTTGTAGTTTGAACGCAATGGTGGAACGACTGGTGTAGAGAGCGTGGGCAGACGCATGCATTTTGGAGACAGAAAGGTGGGTGCAGGATAGTGGATACATGTGGAAAGCCTAGTGCGCCGAAAGCCCCTCAAGTTTACGGCGCAAGTATAAGTGGCATATCAGGTGAACGCGGGAAGTGTGGGGTTTTCGCTTTGCAAGATCCGGCCTAGGCTGGTAGGAGACAAACCTAATTTTGGAGGTTACCCGTTTTATTCAATGCCCTGGGAAGGGTCTGCTAACCCCAAGTTTATGGGCCATGGCTTCATCGATGCCGCAACAGGAGTTTTACTGCGCAGAGCTGTGGAAGCGGAAGGTAAGGACAAGCAGTGGCACGGGGGAGCACAACTAGTGTTGCGCAGTGTTGCTGGACGAGAACGGTAGGCGGGAAATAAACAGAACAAGGCGTTAACCTAAATGAGGCGGCTGCCTTCGACCCATATCCAAGACCCACGTTGTCATCGTATTTGCTTATACCTTGTCCAGATTTCACCAAGCGGATTGTGGGGCAGAGGAAATAATCAGCGTAGGACTTTAGAATTTGATGACTAACCCAAAAGCACGCTTTTCCGAGCCACAGATGCTAGCCGGCTTAAGGACCTGAGAGGCGCTTAGGGAAAAATTCTGGACAACCTTAAAACTGAATTGATTCTGAATGCAGCGAATTTTAACGGGAAGTTTGTTTCAAAGATCGCAATAAACGGCAAGAAAAAAACGCGACCTCAAAGAAGATTTAGCGATTTATTTGTGAATGGTTAGAAGGCTTTGGCGGAGAGTGTAGGGACTGGCGGAGAAGAATATAAGTGGGTCGGTGAGGAGGAAATGACAATTCAACAGCTTGTGATTCTGGAGTTGCGAGTTAACCAAAGCATTAGTCAGCCAACTAACCAGCGGAGATGAACGATCACATTGAAAATGGAGAAGAAACAGACAAATAAATAACACCGTTGCAGAGGAAAGAATATCTGGTTCACCATTTTTTGTTACAATGTTTCCAAAGCAGAAAAGAAGACAAGGACGACCGCGCTTCCGTGCATGTGTGCGCGCAGCGAAGGTAGACGAATACATAGAACAGAACGAACCGATGGACAGAATCCCTGAGGACCTGGAATTATGGTCACAAAGCAAGAGAGGAAACGAAACCGATCGAAGATGCGATTTCAGTTTGTGCCTGGTATTGGAAGCATACAGTCGCATGTACAACTTGAGACCACCGTAAAATTAGAACAAATTCACAAAATCCACCGGCAGTTCGGATATCTTCGTGCTGACCTATACCTCTCTTCCTTACATTTCTCTAACGAATTCCAACACGGTCGCCAACACGTTGTGATATTCTTACCCGACCACCGTCTTCCAATATCAACAATCAATATCAACCTCACTTCTTATCTTTCATCACCGCCATTCCCAAAACCATGACTTTGACTCGTTGGAATAATCTTCGTTCCTGGCGAACCCAAACGGTTCCCTCCGAACGAAACTAGGTTAACATCATGGATTATCGGCTTCTCACGTCTCATCAATATCTCGGTTCCTTTCAAAAACTTCGGACCTCATGCTATCTCCGTGAACATAGTCCAATGTGGTTTCGTTTCTTCCGTTATTGACGGTTTCCAATTACTATAACCGCTGGCACCAACTATTTTTGTTCTTAAAAGCCAGGGGCTTCTAGAAGTAGCATACGGTCCATGATTTCTACGTTGTGGATATAGTCAGTCCTTAGTGCCTTTGTCCTTCCTAGATGTTTCAGTATTTATTTCTGCGACCATTGTTCATTGTCCGTTTCAACAATTGCCGGTTTATTTCCCTTTACTCATATCCTAGATGATCCACACACTAGATTAGTCTTTGCATCTTTTTATGCACACCCAAAAAATCCGGATTGCACACGGCATCATCCACTACATTTATTTTTTGGGTTGCACCGTAAATTCTGTTGCTTTCTTATTCTGAGTCGCTTGTAAGAATGATCGCTTGTGAATCCGCGGCTGGCAGTCAGGTCAGACCGTCGCTCGCTTTTTTCTTTCCACACCGTTCAGTCCTGCTTGGATGTAAAATTTACTTCATACTCTGGCTACCGCGATTTCGGCTTGCCTGGTATTTACGGTCACCGGAAATTCGGTCTTTCGCTTCTGTTGCATACAACGTATTTTTATTCCCTCCACCTCCCATGCTCACCAGCGTTGCCACAGTAGTGCAGGGCACGGTCATATCTGCTACTTAGGCCGGCGCACACCGGGAGGGCACCTCGGCTGCAACGGCGTCCGGGTGCAACTTGTTTGGCGGAT
>LUCM01009961.1:0-13535 GCA_008360955.1 Fasciolopsis buskii
GATGATATCACATGGTGAATTATTTCATGTAAACATTCAATCTCCTACTACTAAAATGTATCAAATTAATCCAAGTTGAAGACAAGAAAATGTTGCGAAATAATCAACCACAGTATGTGAATTTCTATCCAGATTTTCTCGCCTTATCGCATAATGCGGAATCTCAGCGTTTACATTATATAAAGTGGTTAAGTAAGCTGATATTCTAAAAAAAGAAATCAAAGAAATAACGGTCGTTTAGTTTGGTTTTTACGCTGCTGTGTGGACTAAATCAATGAGTTTCTCAGTGGATCTGATGAGCAGCTCATTTAGAACTAATATCACAAACTCCATGTAGTAAATCAATGGATGTCTTGGCTACCACTCACGACTATAAACAACGTTGTTTGCACTATACCGGATTAAGAGGTTTTCGTGAGGTCTGTGATCTAACATATACATTCCTTTAAAGCTTCGATCGTGAAGCACCTAGAGTTGGCAGCAACTGTGTAGGTAAACTTTGAATGAATGTCCTTGAAAATTCACGGTTTGGGAAAACTGTCAGGCATTATACGAATTTCAATCCATTTTTGTCCATATTTTCTCCCCAAATTAATTCATTCTCTCAATGTCTTGGTGCTTCTACTGCTAAATTTTGACAGATGGGATGGGAAATTTCTTAGACGGGTGAAACTTAGAATGTCCTTCGTTTCTCGTAAAGTTGAATGAGTGGACCGCCATCTGTTGATTATACTGTTCATCCACACCAACTTAAAGAGGAATTTTGTTTCTGTACATTTCAAGTGGCACTCCAGAAATTTTCTGGCTTGTTATTTTCATATTACCGATGGTACAGACCTCTATTGTTAGGATCGTTACTGATGATCATACAAAGCGACGACTGTTTTTCAAAATGAAGCATCTCGTTTATTATCATATACATCAGTGACGACTGTTGATTGGAATGTGTGCCCAACAAGGCCATTAGAATTTCCTTGTTCGTCTACGTGACTGCCCAGACAGCAGCTGCTCTGCTCTGTGTAAGTCAGGCAGTTCGATGGTTCGTCACTTCCGTAAAATTCCGGATTCATTAGAAAATTTACTATTCTTATAGTCATGGCCATGTTAATCGAGAAGACTGGTAGTATTTCGGTAGAATTGTGGACAAAACTACGTTGAATTTATTTTGTCTGATGGGCTGGAAGTTTCATCTCTTTCCGCAAATACATTAAACTATTCCACCTAAGGTGGTTTGTTAAGATAAAATGCGCATCCAACAAGGAGCACAAGCAATTCACACGGTATTTCAGCCTAAATATTGACTTAATTTGTGTGATAACGTATCGCCGTTTCCTGAAACGCAAAATTGCTTTTCCCCCGTTAGAGCTCTGTACTGTTCCTCAACAGATCTAGTTCACATCAGTACGTTTGATCGTACGTAAAAATGAGACGTTCTGATTATCTGCGTTGTACTCTAAAAGTTGCCGATGATTTAGGCTTGCAAGACATTGTACCATGGATTCATAGTTTTGCCACGAATCTGAATTAATTTGACAGAAATCCGGACCAATGACGGGCTTGGTGCAGTAGCTACCTTTATGTGTTGTAATGCATACGCGGCGCAGTGCTCTTCGACGCAGCTCACAGAGATCATATTATGAAAGGGACAGCACAAAACGAGAACGACCAGAGCCGGAGTCCAGTGAGCCTATCAGCCAGCTTCAGCACACAAAATTCCATTTATCTGCTCACGACGTGCTTGTTACAGGATACTTTTAGAAAAACTATACGGATGATTTTATGATTGGCGAACTCAAAGGAATTTCAACTTCCATGTCAATACCAACATCCTTGATTAGGGCTGTTGTTCGCCCTATTGAAAGCGGATAACCTTCCACATTTTTTGCCCCAGTTTTCGTGTTCATATTGACTACTGGCTAATTGCAAGTAACACAACTCTATTACCGTAAATTGTACATTTCGTGGGTGATTCGTTGCCATTTGACGCAGCAATCGAGATAATTAGTTCCATGAATGTAGGTAATAAACCTTGCAAATGGTGCTCAATTTTCAGTTCCTTTTCTCCCATGAAAAAGATCTGAAGAAGCAGTTCTTTGGCCATGTGTTGATGCCATTTACTTTTCAAAATACACTCATGTTGCCTAGATCAGTTCACGAAACTGTCTAACACGAAATTTCTATTCGAAATAACACCTGAGGCATTCACATAAATTGCAGGATGCACATACAGCCCCAGCCATATTTCTCAGGTTTTGTCCCGCTTCTTTACGAACTAAGTCCATTGACTCGTCTAGCCTCTAGGACAAGAAAAGTGTGCAGTCGACACGCTTTTGAGTGGGATCGACAGCATAAACTAAATATTTACGGAAAACCGTTTACTCGGAACCCTTCGTTGGCCGACATATGAGTAAGAAAACTTACAAGTCGGAACCTCAATAAATCAAAAAGAGGAGAATTTTTCTGACTATCCCGCTTTAGAGTAATAAAGCTTTTCATACCTCGAAATAACAGTTATTGAAGACCCTTGGGAAATCCTTTCGGGAGGCCAATATTGCAAATAACTAAACAGTTTATGGTTAAACATTCCAAGGATGGGTTGCCTCGTTTGCCTAAATCTTTTGTTTTAGATAAGTACTGTTATACGTACTCCTGCAATTTGTGATACCCTAGGTACACGAGGACGCGCTTGTCTAAAAGGATATCAGAATACGTCTACCTATTCTTCGGAGAGGTGAAGTCTAGAATATCAACGGTGCAATCCTGCATCATTTCGTGGATAGTGGTCACCAATAGAACTGTCAACGGCTTTCACACCCTCCCTTGCAATTCCCAAATTATACACCGAAGGACTAGGTAGGCGATTACTGATGACATCCGAGATCATAATAATTCGACTGATAGAGCCAAATCAGCGCAAGCAACGCAACCTTATCCAGCCGTAGTTGTTGATGTGGCCGTAACACATTGGTCAGATATCTAGTCTGCTTACAGTTCCTAATCCCTTGGTTCTTCCGCTCCCTCCTCTATTCACAAATTTAATCTTTTTTACACTTTCATTCTCCTTTTCCTCTAATCTCACAATTCATATTTAACCGATTTCACACCACTGTTGTTATGACCTTCACCATCTTTTACATGTTGTCAAGTTAACGAACTTAATTGCCGATTTAGTCATTCACTTTGAACTGCAGTCACTCTTAGTTACTCACTACGTATGTTTGTGAAAAACGGTGTTTGCGGTCAACATGAGCATCATTTCTGTGGTCACCCTACGCGCGAATCACATGATACAGTCCAATGGAGCTTTGTTGCATCCTACATAGACAACCAGCCAATGCGAACTGTGGCTATAGTCGGTTATTAACTTCAAACATGTCTCGAGTACAGTAGGGTCGAATCTATTCCACCAATCGGGATTTCCACTATTTTCTATCAGAGAGGATGATTCTACGGGTGGATATCAGGTGAAAGTCTCCTTCTGCACACCGGCGACATGCGAAAAGCGCGAACAGTTCTGTGAAGAGGTCGAACATGGATCTGCTGATCATGCACTAATCCTAAGGCGGAAGTTTGCGAACTCAAACTTAAGATCGAATTCAACATCCGGCAAATGATTGTTTGCGACCTAACAAATCAAGCTCAATAATTTCCAAGCTTTCAGAAAATAAGCTATTTTTAAATAGCATCCTGTATTGAAAAACATTTTTTAGCATTCCTCCATATTAATAGTTAGAGGAAGCGGCAAAATCAGATCTCGATCGGGGAATTTCGCTATGTTGCACCAATAAAACTGACTTCTCTTCCTAATCCTGAAAGTCTAGAGCTCGTTGTACATCTGAATTTCGGTTCCTATTGAAACTGACTTCGAAGAAGGGAAGTCTACTCTTTATAGCCGATCGACTTGCAAAGTGACACAATCGGGATACATCGTGTGGTGAAGCAGTTCAAAATGAGATATTCGTTTTTTTTCTCACAGGCGGAAAACGCGAATTTTTCATGCTACCGAAGAACTGTTCATCATTAATGCTGCTGTCTCTGTGACCTTTCAGGAACTAAACTTCCGTTGGCTTCTACATCGCCGGAAATGTTGGACCTGGTGAACTAGCCAAGTTTTATTCGTGATCCCGATGGCAGCTTTTGTTGCTTTGTTTTCATATTAAATGCTCAAGTAGCTGAACCTGATTACTGCCGGCAACTAAATCCTCTGTCTATAGAATTCAAAGAGAAGTTGTAAAAAGCGGTTACGATTCAAAAGTCTTCTTGGTTTTTCGGAGGCTCGAAACAAGCCCAGGGAAATGAACGCCCAAATCCGGTTCAAAACAGGCCACATTCAATCCTGTCCCCACCAAAGGGAAGTAGATTGATGTTGGTCCTGAACTCGGCTGCATTTGCGTTTATCCTAAACATTTCGAAATTTTCAGTGATCTGCATTTTTTAACTCCCAAAATGACAGATTAAGATTCATAAGGCAATTTCTACTTCGCTGTTTCGTGTTTGTCAAACATTTTTTTATCAACCCAAACCTTTTCATCCCTAGGCTGGTCAGCCATTCTGCAATATTTCTCAAAAACGACGTTGAAAATTAGCTCCAATCCAATTATATTTCAGTGCACGGTTGAATCGAAAGATTCAGGCTGTTTGTGTGCTTGACAGCAGAGTAGTATTTCACGGCACTGAGGCTAATTATCGATCTCTCAGATTACCTGCTATTGTCAGAGAACCACTCCAAAATTTCGACCTGGTAACAACTGCTTTTCAAACTGGCAAAATTTGACTCCAGTTACTCGGTATGATCAAACAGAGAGATATTCCTCCGGAACAGTTTGACGATTTCATATAGTCATAGTCATAATCGCCCAACTGGCTTCGATCTTCTCTTGATTGCGAAACCTCTAACTATTTGCTTTCAAGCTCCGGTGTAATCAGCCTGAACTTCAGAACGGACACACTTTGTTTTAAGCTACTGACGTGAAAGCAGTTAAAATATTTATATCAGCTTTTAAATCCAATGAGAGCGCAGTCCGCACAAGGCGCTACTAGTCAACACATCAAGGGAGGTTAAATAAGCTCATTTATGAACGACTGCTAGTGGTTATGGGCCTATTTTTGCCCATATCTATTAATTTATTAATCAGTTGAGTTTTATGGCTCCGACGGGGCCATTTAAATCATCGAACAGCGTTATTTATGTGAATATTTGGTCCAGAAGTAACTGACTGACCCCCCGTTTGTCCAAATCTAATACAAGTATTCAAGTATTAAAATCTCATTGTTTTTCGCCTTTCATATCCCAAAAGATGAAGCTTATGTAGATTGGACCTCGAAACCAAAGAAGAAAACCAGCCCCAGGTGTGTTAACCGAACGTGAGTCGTATTTTCTGTTCGTAAGAATAAACTATTACAAGTCTGGCGATCAAATGATTTTGCACCGCCTGATTCCTTGATCATCAGATTAGATTCTCGCATTCACTTCAAACCTGATCCTAACATCTACTGATTATGCAGTATAGTGGTGAAAGCGAAGTTTGGTGAAAACAACTGTCCCAAAGCTCTGAACAGTACAGTCATGCACTGGCTTAAAAAGCGCTATTTTCTAGTGTCCATCATTGCAATCCTCTGAAAAGAAACAGCAGTTGGACTAGAATTCAGCAACTGGGCAACCCTGAAATCACTCGCTAGAGTCCTAAACTCGTGAATTCAAGGTCGTCAAGTGCGGCGATCTATTAGATTAAGCATCTGCCACACCAAAAGGGTCAGAGGACCGAATCCTGGATCCGTCAGTCACTTTGGTAACAAATGGTAGATCACTGTCGCGCGGATGGTCACTACGCCTAATACAACAAGATCCTATTTGGTTCTATGTCATTCCAAGTTTCAGTGTCAATTTCGGTTTACCCTTTGCACTTCCAGTGCCCCTCAGTCCCCATGATGGATACCCTTTCTCGAGACTCCTACCACAAGTACGTCAAAAATGAAAAATGGTTAACACCTATTTCAAAAGATAGACCAAGATGGACTCAGTTACATTGTCAGCAGATTTCAACTAGTCCAAACGGTCAGGAGAGAACAGAAGCTAAGCGTTGTCGAATCAGTATGACACAGTAATCGGTACTTATAGTCGCAAGAATCCACTAATTGGGAACAGAATGGGGAATTCACAAGGAAGTTTCAGATTTTTCCAAAAAGTGGCCCGAAAATAAAATGAATAAATTACAACAATAACGGAAACGCTTTACGTTTGTTTGCTCAGTTCGTCCCTTGACGGGACAGGGAACTCAAGAGCATCAAATGCATTCCACTTCTCCGATGGCATTCAGTACATGGACTGGGGACATACTAACTGCGCTTGTTTCGCATTCTGAAACTTGACTAAAAGCTCGAGGCAGTCTATCAGTTAGGGAAAGCATTGTATCGTGGTACAATTTATTGATTCGGACACTCATTACTCCAGAAACCACTAATTCCGGAAGCAAAAGAACATCTGTACGCTTTCTCTACGTTACCATGCCTCACTTGCTTATCTGTTTATGGTCGACGAGATTGTTCACAGTCTTGTTTGCACAAGATAATCACATGTTTGGTAAATCCAGTTCAGATGTGAAAATGCTCCCCTTCTGGTTATAAGAAGCAGGGGTAAATTTTCAAAGGTTTGCTCATGTTAGCACCATCAAAAGAACTGCCAAAAAATATCTCCCCTAATGATCAAATCAGGAAGACACAAGCAGAATGAGAGTGTGTAGTGCCGAATCCAACCTGAAAGTCATTGTACGCATCAATTTTCGAACCAACAATCCTAATTGTTCATGTTCGTTTACCAATGGTCTGTCCTCAGTGATTAGTGTCATGCTGCTGTTATAGCGGACTGCTGAAGCTGGTTTGTTCCTCCGAATTCTCAACGTCACTTGTTGATTGGTTGTTTTGCCCCCCGAGGGTTTCATTGATTTCATACAATCCGTTCATTATTCACTAGTGGTTGCCCGATAAGGCCTCGTTCACATACAGATGTTGAAAACTGATCGTTTACTACTCCGCGGTTCTGGCTTTGTCATTAATCAAGGACCGAACGTACTTCCTAACTCGCGTACGCAAGTGAGTTACCCGGAGCCCAATTTTCACACTTCCTCGCAAGCGAAACTTTTACTAGACGTATTGGATACTATTCCCATGTCAGCGCGAATTTGGGGAACTGAATAGTTACTTTGGAAAGGTGAATGTTTTCGTTAATCGTTCTACTATTCCTTTGAGATTGCCTAAAGAAATATGACTAATCATCGAAGTGCTCAGTGTAGACAACTGCAACATGCTCAGCACTTCAAACGAATAGCCTCTACTGAGTTGTTTCGGGAATGAAATAAAAGTAATCATCCACCTGACTACACTACTGAGTGACACACCGCAAAACTAGTCCGCACAAAACCAGAAGTGTAACTGTATCATTTGGGTGCTATGCAGCTGAGTATTTTGAATGTTGTTTCCCTTTGTGAGCAACGAATGACTGACTTTTTCAGAATTCCGAAGATCGGTAACGACCCAAATGCTCATCAGTTACAGCGGAAAGCAGTATTTATTCAACAAGAAATAAAATCGCGGCTTGAGGATGAGTCATTTTTTTTACTCCAATTTCCCTTTCTTTGTTACCTGCCAAATCAACACCAACCACTGAATTTAAAACAAATCACTTGATAGTGAAAACATTTTTCCAGTCCCTTTTACTAGCACTGATTCATTTTAGTCTACACTCCTGATCTCATTGTTGAAACTTGTGCAAACTCCGTTAAGTGTTCAAAACAAATTTGGAACGGCTACTCCAAACGTAAGGAATCACAATCCTGCACTCAGGGTTCCGAGTTGTTTTTGAGAACATCCAGCTATTCTGTGTATGTTCGGCTTGCAACGCTACACGGAGCAACTTGAAATGCATGTACCAAGGAACTCGGTTGACTGAATAACGTACCTATAAGAGGACTTGGATTTACGTCAATTCATTATTCACGTAGGTGATGCTACCCCGTGTAGGCTAGACCCCCCAGGACATGGAAGCCAAAGAGGGCAGTCGTATAATTGACGACAAACACAGTTTGTGTGCCTCGATATGAGACATCGTTATCAAATCGATGGCAACACTTTGAATGACAAGACCGAATTCGTATCAGTTCCTTTGTTTCGTTCATGAAACCACGTGACTTTGTGGTTCGAACGAGCCTTATTTGACGGATCGTTCGCTTCGAGGTGAGGACGAACGAGAGCAAGAAGAAACAGCACTGGAAGCATATAGCATATCAAACACAGCCCATAATATCTGCACAAGCTTGACATTTCGTGTGCACGTGACGAAGCATGATGATGAGACAGATTAGACGCTTAGAAATCGCACTATATGGATACCACGTTCGCCCAGTGCTTGATTTGACTTTCGCTTGGCTAACTTATTGCTTCCTGCTAAGCATTTCCAAATTCCCGTAAAAGGAGTTGTGTGTGTGTGTGTTTGGACTCACCCGAATGCTTGAACCCCGACGATGCTCTGAATTTGCATCACTGTAAAAAATATTTTACTCATTGACTAACTACTGATACGTGCTTATAGATGAATTATTCACACTGGTCCCTTTTGAAATATTTTTGTTATTTTGAGAGCTGAAATTGTTGCGGAGAAATAATGTTGCGCACTAACCTATTCTTTAGGCAAGCTGGAAGACGTGTTCGTCCGCTTGGTGTGATGTTCAGGTCAGCGACAACTAACCTTGAAGATCATGGATGACTGTGTGATCCTTCTTAGGTTTAGTAGAGAATGTGAATGCATTCTTTGGGATCGGATAGGAACAGGGCTAAGTAATCTTAACTCGATCATCAAATCGCCAACACGCTGTCGGAAGTGGTTCTCATTGTTTCATCTAAATTCGGTATGGCAAACCATTGTCGCGAGCGTTTACCAGTAACAGCGGCAGTGAAACGCTATGGAAACAACGGATCTTGCCAGTCCAAAGCCAGGGCGATAGACGGTCCCAGTGCGTCATTGTCCTGGGCGCTTCAAAAGTGGTCAGCCTTATTTTTTATGCAGACAATGCACTGATCCGATCGTTGGGCTGAGCGCACGATGATCCCAAAAGTTGCAAGCTTTCAGTTGAGCTCACGACCGGTTTTTTATTGAAGCAGTCGTTGGTAGTGTATGAATTTTACACAGACCTGAACGTTGGTAATGAAACCGGTAAAGTCTGAACGGAACAACAGCCAATCAACCACTACAGCACCAAGTCCGAATTCCACACTCAGTAAATGGAAAAATGATGTGTTGTAAGGTGTTTTCTGTGGGAACACATTAATCAAATCAGAATTCTCGATGGAAGTGGTAATGGACCGACGTTTTGGCTACCGTCATTAGGCCACTATAGTTTACGAGCCCTAGTTCAAAGCAAAAGTTCAATCCAATCAAGACTCCCGGTACTTCGAGAGGGATAATTGATGATGTGAATCGGTTCAACCAGAGGGAACGTTTTAAAGGTGCCCATGGTGATGTGCGATGCAATCAAGAGTAAAAACACATCTTGCTTCCCTAGTCGAGACATTAGTTGATTCACCTGATGATGATATGCTTGTTCGCCTGACATTTGTGTTCCATGTGTACTCTATCTGTTCATCGATCACACGGTTAAATAACTAAACCAAAATACCTGAATCCAGGAAACCAGACAAAACACGATTACCGGTGGAAATCGTTGGACTAAATTTGCACAATTCACTTCGCAATGCATTTGAAAGTTGCAATAACTAGGCAACAGAAAGAGAGGGTAGAAATATTTCAGACCGTGATTACATTCTAGTTTTCACCCTAGTGACTTCATCAAGCCCATCAGGTACAAAGGATGTTTACGGTACAAACTGAATGATATTGCATTATATATGCTTATCTTATCTTAGTGTTGGGGTTCGCTGGGTTAAAAGTAGGTCAAAGCACGCTGAAACCTGTCAGCCTGTGTAACCTTGGCAAGACTTTTTGATGACCCTCTAATAAAATGTCACCGAGTAGTGAAAAGGTTGTTTCAATTTCTAACCCAATATGTTTACAGTCGAGAAATGACAATTATCAAAAGAAACAACAGACAGATCAGTAACGGTATGCAGTAGTAAGTAGTATAACTGAGGTATGCTCTGTTCCGAAATCAAACCAGTCAATTGTCACTTGGAAGACCCGGCCAAATGTTCATTGTAACACACTCATGGTAGCAACTTTTTCAACTGGGTTCGCAAGCATGCGAATATGCGTTGATGTAGCGGGAGAACTCATGGGCAGAAGCCCAGTTAGCGTAGATAGCAACATAAATCACCTACCCATCCGTAGTCTGGATGGGCGCGCACGTTCGTGAAATTCGGTGATGGTGAGTAGGACTTTGGCTCGCAACCTGGATTTTGTGTCGCAAATCAGGTAAACCAGTCAATCCTGAGATGGCCCCTTTAGCAAAATACTTTACTCTTAGATAACGTGTTAATCAAGACCGTATCAAAGATACTTGTGTGACCAGATCTTGCTAATATATAGTTTTAGTGCGCAAGTTAATCTCAGGTGAAGTTTTGATGGATAAGTCGCCTCATTGGTTCTGCTCTCGCAAGCCAGAAGTAATGTCCAACTAATCTCGTTGAGCCCATTGAGAGAACAAACTGTTTCCTTTGGCTCGTTCTCATGCCATTACATTCCAAAGGCTTGGACCAGTTAGACAAAAGCTGGGTGGAAATGGGGTTGGTGTGGTTTCAAGTGTAACTTCAATACAGATAGATGCATTGTGTCATTTATTCTCTGATCTCAGTTTTCTTTGGAATGGAGAGTGCACTAGAGGCTGGAGAGCCATGACAGATTGCTTCTGAGTGCTGAATACTTTTTTATGTAAACGGACGAGGTTAGCTTAGGCTAAGCTCAAGACAAGACATCAGCTTTCTTGGTTGTTAATCCCGAACATTATACAGATCACAGAAAATTCAGTCATATCCATAGTGTGGCTAGTCTGTGCCAGATGTGAAACTAGGGTGCTATTGAGCCATATTATTGCTCCAGGGTTTAACTAACCAGGGTGATCACAAGCGAATTCTGACGCGACTGGCCGTGCACCCGATGCATGCTCTCTCACAGGACACTCGAATGAATGCACAAAAAGGAGGACAGTGGAACCGGTAGCTTCATTCACCAAACCTGATGAGATCACCGAGAGGGATGTTTGATGGCATGAGTACGGATCACTAAAACGTACTTTGGTACCAACTTGTTTGCCCTGGACGCCAACCCAATTACTCCTGAACTGGTGTTAACTTACAGACCGGCTTCTGCCGGACATGGTCTGTCTACAATGGGTGAGAGATGCACGTGCACGCAGAAAGCTGTGTGCACGTTCAGGCCGACGCGTACACATCCACCAATCACATTCAGAGTTGGAAGAAAAACAACCGCTGACCCCGCCACGCCAAGTCGTGCCCAGATGACGCACAAAGCCTGCACATACTACGGCACGGACCGTTCAGAAGTGTCGACGTTCGGAAAGCTGCCTAGTCCACCAGACCACCTTTCTAATCCAGTGACAGTCACGTGACAAAGGTCATCAGTGAGAGTGTCAATAGGCGATGTAAACAGCGCAGCAAAAAAATAGACATGTGGGAGAGCACACCTTTGGTCCGAATGCACGTCTAGGCCCAGCCTCCGAAGCATGAAAAACCTGTTTCCGTTGCAGACCACAACAAACAAATTCTTGAGTGCGCCATGAGCCATAAAGCCCAAAGGCCAATGCTAGACCGACCCGCATATCCAGACTACAAAGATGACAGGAACAACCGAGTCACTTGTGAATTTACTTCGTACTTTTGTTACAGCTTTAGAAAATAATACGGGTTTAGTAAGGACTCTGATAAAAAGTGGAGCTTTCTGGTCTCATACAAGCGATTCACAGTGACGAGTCAATTTGGCCGCGGTTTCCAAGGTCCGGCTTTGTTCGAATGTCGTCCGGTTTTTGACGAAATGATGGATTTGAAATGGATCATTTCTTATTAGAGCCAATTAATATGGAAGATTTGATAAACCTGATCGGATATCACGTAACTTCCAAATTCATGTATCTAGATGGATTTCGAAAGCCTTTGGTAACCTTTGCTGTTTGACTTGGGAGTACACGAAAAATTATTTCCAAGGGGAGGGATTGCTTTTTTGAAACGCAGTTTAGCCGTAATGAAACAGTGCATGAACAGATATGCAGCTATGTTTTCGGGGATGAGAATCGTTTGCAATGGGTACTCCTGATAAACGATTGACTCCGAAGAGTTCTACACAATGAACCAATGCAGGTAGGATAGATGAGATTAGATGGAGTGACCGGGTGAGTAATGCAGGGGTTACGAATTTGGTACTAGGTGCCGGCTGTCAGAATACTGTATTTCAGCGTATGAAACTTAGTAGACTACGCTAGTTGGGTCACGTGTTGTGTATGGCGAACATTTGTCTTTCATATCACGCGCTATTTTGCGTTCCTCCCAAGGAACGGAAGAAGCCATACGGAGGTCAACAGATGACGTGACCACATGGAACGAGAATATATACAGCGAACTTGGGTAAAATAGGTGTCTCAGATCTTCGTGGTTGGGGTTCGAAAGACTGGCCAACTCGCTGGCTGGAGACACTGAAGGATATGGCAATGAACGGTGAGCAATGACGATCTTGTTGTCATTTTCTATCGGATCAGGATGATTGAAGTGGTGCGTTTGTACAGTTCGATTGTGTTCCTTGTGTTGGCTGCAGTTTAGGTCTGTGTAGGTCCACTCCCTGTTCCCCTTGGATATTCACTCTTTTTATAGAAACATGTAACCCTGGGGAAAGGCAGCGGTCAGTGGGACTTGCCTTGATGTTTAACGCTGAACGATGATGTAAATGATGCTGTTTGTGAAAGTGATCACAAGTGATCACACAAATCTCTGATTGTAATAATTTAAATTTTATTGACGACTTCGTCACTATCTAGATTACCATGATTCTAGAACCGACCAAATCCAGGTTGATAAGTGAAATCGCTTTCATGGTTGCCCTGTTTTCTCTTGGGTGCAAGTAGAAATGTATATTAGCTATTAAATGAACCAGCCAATAGTTTGCCTGTGACCAGCCAGGTAATATTCCCCATTGAGAAGGTGAGAGCGAACAGCCAGTTAGGCAAACTTCAAACTTTCCCTTTAGTGTCACTAATATACGGTGATCAGACGCCGCAGTTCAAGGAACGTACCCATATTTTGGAATGCCGTAACGGTGAGACACAGCGGGGAACTAACGGTTATCACTTCATTTACAACTGAATGGTACTGCGATGCTTGTTGGACTGCACGGTAAATGAACATTCTGAGAAATTATCTCGTTGCATTTATTACTCACTCGGTAAGACGGCATCAGTCTGTTTGATCTTTTCACGGATTTCCTTTTGCAAATCTACGGTGAGCAACACCCTGCATGGTTGGACACTGGAACAAGTCATCTAATAGCGAAGTCGTTTCACACCTAGCACACACTAACCAAACCG
>LUCM01009961.1:24522-34566 GCA_008360955.1 Fasciolopsis buskii
TATATATATATATAAACGTCGCATATATAGAGGAGAAGGCGCATCAGGACCGAATGATCTACGGAGTGTATTGAAAAATCGACCCGCCATGTACTGGTTTTACAATCAAATTTGATCGTAAAACTTGAGAAAGACTCCCCACGGTAATCGAAACGTTTCGCATTACATCTACCAACAACGCTGTGTTATTACCATTATATCATTCACAACTGAGAAGACGTACACTGAGTTAATACGTGACGTATCGATCCAAATTAGGACTCGTTGTCAAACGTATATGAGTGATTGAATGGGATCGCTAGTTCCGTTAGTTTCTGTGCGCTGTCCATCTGTTTGTCTCACTATTCTGCATCGGAGTCTTGTTAAGATGACGTTATGTTTGTCAATCTCGACATGCTGATTGAACGAATTATTCAAGTGGAGGTCTTCAAGAATCAGTCGCTCCCCCTTTCTGTTCGCCCGGCTGACTACCTTTGCGTTGTTGATGTTAACCTCATGACCTGTTTGTGCACAGTGGTTCCATATCTGCGAGTGTGGGTCAGCGTGTCGTGGGACTGAACTATGTTCGTGCAAGCGTATGCGTAATTGTTTGCTTGTCTCACCGACATACTGTTTATCACATCCGAGGCACGGAATGGCATAAACTACCCCTGATTAATCGTGCTGGTCGACGTGATCCGGCCGGTCGGTTTGTGGGCGATTGTGATATCTAGTACATGTAGGATTCGTTCGACTGCTTCGGATACTCCCCGTATGTGTGGCGAACCACGATCGATTTAGTCCTCTTAATGCGACGCATCTTATTCGCTTCCTGGCGTTTTTGCTCCATTAGACCCAGCTACCATTGTGAGATCCAGTGCCTATGATGAATGCTACATATATACACCACATGCTAAACCTGCTGCTGAATGCATCACTTGCTTGGTTTGATCCTACTGGTGATGTTTACCGCTGTTCGTCGAAGTTCTTAGTTCGTCGGATAATTTTTGCTCACAGCTGTTGCGAACTGTCAAATCAGACAGACTTTCAACGGCCAGTCGGGTTTGCGGCCTGGGTCGATGTTCGTTGACCTGCAGCAAGAATCACATAAAAATAATGCATGGTCCGATTTGTCTTACGTTGTCCAGTACGACCTACAGATTTAGGCAGGACCACGCCAACGCTAGCTTACTGCAATATGGCCGGTCTGGCTGTCTAGTTGAGGAGTTAGAGCGTCAGGTCGCCATGCAGCACGTTTTTTTCCGGAGATTAAGTTATAGTCCGCAAAAAATTGGAGAAGTCCGTCCCCGTTATCCGCTCGCTGAGCATGCAAGGAGCATCGCACACCTAAACAAGACTCCGATGCACTCAGTCTCCCAAATTGCGCATTAAAATCACCAACCACCACTGCATTGTCAGAGCCTTTGCTCTTTCAAACATGGGTGACGAGGTCGTCGTAAAAATCGTCTTTCTCCATGTTAGTACCGCAGTCTGTTGGAGCGCATGCCGAGTTGACAAATAAACTGCGCTTAACGCTACTATCCTTCCGGACACCAAATCATCCCTGCAGTCTCACGACGGACAAACGACTGCTAACCGGGATCCAGTCTAAAAGGGCCACTTCAGCCTTCTCAATTAGGACTATTCCTACACCACGTTGACCTACAGCTTCAGCTGATTCGTCTCCTGAAGTGCGAAGAAAATATTTTGACGAGACATTTGGCGCAGTCAGTTGAATTAGTGTACTCAAATCACTCATGCAGCAGACATCAATCGGAAGTCAGTCTACTGTCAGAGCCAAACACGCCTGTTGGCCAGCCTGCATTAAAGTGCGCACATTGAAGGAACCCAGTGCAGAGACTGACGAGGCTTGAGAAAATGTGAGCTAACAGACTGAAAACCACCTACTACACTACTTGACAATGAACCGTTGCGAGTATCGGGCGTGTTACCGATGGAGATACTATGGGTAGGCAGAAGGGGCAAGACAGATTGGGTTGGAGACAGAAGAGACAGGTTGAATGAAAGAGAGGGAACTCTGAGCAGTAGCATGCTTATCACTACCCACCCCACCTGTGCTCGATGCATTGGGCAGCGCGGTCCTCATTACCGTGCACTACGATCAATGCAGTACGGAAATATCTGTAGGCGTGTAGCTCATGGGGCTTAAATAATAAACGAGTAAAATATTCAATTCGCTCATGAACTCCAGTTCCCAATCGATAACTGCTTGTCAGATTACAAATTACTAGTCTGGTAAACTGGATGTTTCGGTCATTTGGCTGAAATGTTTCAACGCCAACCCATGCGCACCAGATACACCCATCTGGTGGAATTTGGGCTCCGTACTGTCATTACTCATGCCTGTGTTACTAGTTGAATGTACTCATCCAGGTTGTCCACTCTTTTGACTATGAGTTTATGTCAGAGTGTGAAACTACTATCTGATTTTTAGAGAAAACTAGTTACTTCCTAAAAGTTCGGTGTATGTCCAACATACACTGGTAACTTTCAAGCAGCCAGACGGACAAGACTTTGACTGGTTCGTTCAGAAACATAAATGTCTGATCAAGAATAGCGACTTCAGAGTACTCATGAATTAGCTCTCAGCGCACTTGTCTCCGGACTGCAGTCATCAACAGTCCTCGAGAAACTTCTTGTGCCGCATGAATAGAGGTTTTTCCAACTTCCGCATAAGCGGTCAAATCAGCATGCGACGACTGACCCTGTGCAAATTTATTACTTGTGCATAATTTCCTTAGCTTTTGTCACAGAGAGGGGATCCTCTCCGGTTGCTAATTGGACAGGTTCCGCATGTGGGGACGATTTATCAATAAAACAGAAAGGCCAAGTCTATTCTCCACCTTAGCACCTAATTTCAGGCTGACCGCAAGGAAAGCGCGACAACATACTCCAGAGGGCATTATTTTACTCAAATTGATCGATGATTACTCATGCTTCGAATTTCCCAACACGTGATGTTAAACCTGCCTATCATGCAAATTCTCGATGTTCGTGGAAGGAAAACCATAAGCTGATTTGGAAGCTTGTGGAAATCTTTTCCAGTCCAGATCCAAATGATAGAGCTTATTTCTGGTATACGACTGACTAACTGGCACACTGGAATTTACTGACTGCATCAAAGATTGAAAGAATTAGCTTTGATTTAAAGGTCCCTTGCTCTCTGACACCCAAAATAGATAAATCTTAACATCTGTTTACGAAAACTCTCACTTTTAGCCTCTCTTGGTGCAAACATAAATCCATCTAGAGTTATAAACTGCATTTGTCAACTGTTCTCTGTTGTTTAGACGCCATGCATTCGTACAATTCGATCGAGAGGT
This sequence comes from Fasciolopsis buskii, assembly GCA_008360955.1. Classification (NCBI taxonomy): domain Eukaryota; kingdom Metazoa; phylum Platyhelminthes; class Trematoda; order Plagiorchiida; family Fasciolidae; genus Fasciolopsis; species Fasciolopsis buskii. The sequence goes on from LUCM01009961.1 coordinate 27,846, forward strand.
ACATTAGTGTCTACGGAAGTTACAAAATTTTCGTGCGATAAACGAATTGTAGTTAACCACTAAACCACATATATTAATCAATCCAATATGCATGTTGAGTGCCCTAATGACGCTTAAAAAACCGTATTCTTTATCCGGAAAACCAGAGGCCGCTCAAACTACACACTTAGACTTGGTGCTGTTAGATTCTCTCTATTCAGCAAGAAGAATTTCGTGCACTGCAAACTAATAACACTTCTGTTAAGCTACTGTTGTAATGCACTCATCATTCACAAATAGGAACATCAATTTCGTCCTGGCTACCTGTCCAGTTCTTCTGAAACTATTGATGAACAAATCTGTGGTAGAATTTGAGCAGACCATATACAGTTCGCAATGCACACACATCGCCTGTTGATGGAGAAGAAGAAACCGTGTCTCTTTGCCGAAGAGCATCCAAAGTGAACGATTAAGTGCCAGAAGGTGGAATTTAAAAATCGCCCAAATTGACCTTATCACCCAATACCAAAGCCCTTCTCGAATCCACTGAAGTGGCTCACAGAGCCCACAGATGAACTTAGTACCACCTCCGTTGAACATGCCACTGATCAACAGAGGTGTTCGGAGTAACTACGGCAGTAACAAAGAGTGCAACTCTGCAGTCCATAGAACAGACATGTATTACCGTCCATAGATGGCCACACGTTTGGCCGCATTTCATTTCGGTAAAATATCGAAGACGTTATCAAAACAATTGAGCAGAATACCACGATATTGAAAACTTGACTTTCTTTCACTCTGACATAGCGGTTTCTAGTCTATTTTTCAATTGACATAACGTATTGAATAAAAGAGTAAGGCCTCCGATCTACTCATGAGTTGATATTTACACCTTATGACTACTTAAAACAACCCAGGATTATTGAGCAACATTTTTTAGCAGGGAACAATTATGCAGATGGTTTTACGAGGGAATAACGAGTGCACCTACTAGAGGAGTGGCAATGAACAAAAAAACGGTATTATGCTTCCGGATTACTTACAACAGATTGTCTAAACACACAGAAAACATCAACGGAACATCAACGACCAACCAAAAGAACAATTGGCAAGCTGATCAGATTTATCTATCAAGCTGTCAAAGCACGCGCAGGTCTGTTAAGCAGTACGATACACCCAGTCGCCAGGCCTTTTAAAGAAAATATTTGATCACTAAATAGCAATTCGAGTGGGCGAGCGACAGGCACCACATGACCTAGGAGTGGCGTCCGACTGAGCTCTGAACGTCAGCGATTCATCATCGGACCCATTACATTTTGGAAAGAATAGAAAATGAGAACTTCGGAAAATCGAAACGCTTCTCCGTTTGAATGTCCATGAAACTCAATAGTTATCGCGATCGCAGAGAGCTCCGGAATCCAAATGTAATTATTTCGTATAGCAGTTCGCAAACTGGACTAATTTCTTCGATGACGTAATTCAGTAATTCTGAATAAAATGGTCGATCGTCCTAGGTAAGCAACAACATTTTGGTCAGCTTCATTGAATTAAATGAGTTTCAATCGACACATTCGCCGGGCATCAGGATATTCATACTGCTAGATGATAAGTAAATCACTTATCCACAAGGGCCAATCCGCTGAACGAAAAGCAACATTCAAATTCAACTCAGTAGGTTACCAGGTTTCGACAGCGATCTGAATGATTGTACTGACAACACCGAAGGATTAAGGATTCGCCTGGGTTGTGTAGTGGTTTTTGGGAAAATGTGCACGAAGATATGCAAAATCGTGATTTTAAGCTTGTCACACTTAAACTTGATACGAAAGGCCCCGAAATCACCATGTTACACGAGCTCATCATCTCCACCGCAAGGAGGGACACGTTCTATCCAGTTCAAGTGACTCAACTAATTGCAGTTGCGTGTACTTTTCGTAATCACCCTGTTCATCCAGCCACACTGACAATGGTCGCCGACATTCAGCATTCTCCATCGTTGATTAACATTCACTCTTCATTTATGGCCTTAGTATCAAGTTATTTACGCAATGGGAGAGCGCAACATTCCAACGTCTGCTGCATACATTTTTCTGATAAACACTTCATAAACTGAATTTTCCACACTTCACTTCCCAGACAACTGTTGGGATACATTGTCTTCACTATCATCCAAGGCCCAGCAACCGTTGAACGCGAGCGATTAAGTGCTCGTGCCTTAACAAAATTTCTTTTGATTTTTTACCAGATCGCATTAATCAGCAAAACAGAGGATCTTCAGTGCTCCTTAATGTTGATTCGCTGTCTGCTGACTCGAGAATCATCACCACTGAGATCCATCACAGTGTTTCACCTACTGACAAATTGATGTGCACGTACGGTATGATTTTTACTTTGGTTCTTCATTCTTCATTTTGCCTCACCCGATGGGTCGATGTGTACACGCTACCCTATACTTATCTAAAGAAATTTAGACGAATCAGGTTTGAAAATAATGTAATATGATGCCTAATTCACTGTTGCACTGACGAACTAAATCTCTGAAGCGCAAACCGAGAGGGTTCTTTTTTAAGCGATATATGGTCAACCGTGTGTGAGCACCATATCGAACAAAAAAGAAAGTTTCATTACAACGGAAAATTATACTGTCCGCATGCTTCTTGTACTCGACTGTAAAAGAGACAAGAGCAAAAGGCTGAACAATAAGCTGCAAAACTGTTATTCTTGTGTTAAATTCTCAGTGGAATTTCGCTATAGGTGAGAAATGATCGCAGCTAATGGATTAATCAAGGCCGGTTGATTAGGTCTGAATTCTGGATAGCTTGGTTGTCCATGACTGGACTTTGCTGTGGCTGGCTAAGTTCGAAAGTAAAATAATGCCATCTTTGGTAGTAGTCCCCTTGCACATTAAGTGACCACATCTGTTCTTTCATCTTTTATTGTTCAGTAGAATTCCTAATGTCACTGCATAATTCGGGCTATTTCGAGCTAAATGAATCCGGAACAACTAAAAGAATAACTGTGTATTTCAATCAGGTGTACATTTTTGTGAAGCTTTTCATTTATGGGTCTGTTTGTACGCAACACTCAGACGGAGTGATTCAGCATGCGGTCATTTTCTTCCAAAACTGTCTCCACAACTCGTGACCGAGTTTAGCGCGAATTCATAAATTTACTGATTTCAGTTAGAATTCTGATGGTTACAATTTGTGCCTTTTTCGTGTGACTAGCCGGACCTTTGTCTGTCTCCATTTTACAAAGCGTAATGCGAACCAGCCGTGTAATAAATCACTGGCTGTGTTGTAAACCGGTCCATACTGTTTCGAGGAGTCAGACGGGACTTATCATGTTGCGTCCTAGATAGCCATCCAAGTCTACAACGCAAGAACTCGCCGGCGCCTTTCTCTCTCTCTTTACTCTCACTGTTCATGGAATATCACATTGTGCCTAAAGCTGTCCCAAACACAATCACACGGACAGTCCGAAGGTGTCCTAACTTGACCGTGAAGCAGCTGAACGGAAAACGAACACTGTAGGCACGACAAGGCACAAGTGTTACAGCTTGGATATGTTGGTGACGAATCAATCAGTAATGACCTTTAGAAATTCGTAGTCAAAGGCGACAACAGATGGCAAACAGACAGCAGAAGTCGGATAATGGGTTTATTTTCTCCTCCAACAATCATGTACCATATGCAAAAGCCGTCAACTTTCAAGTGTCCAAACCATGGTTGCTAGTGGTCGATTGCCATGCAGGCAAAAGTCTGGCAACGTACAAACGGTCTTGTAAGATGGGAGAGACGAGTTATGACATATATTTATGAAATCCTGCCTTGAATGCCTAGTCACGATCGATTATCGCACACGCTGCCTGTTACAGACAAGAGTGACTCAACTTCATGAATAATGTCACGATGATTTTCAGGACCTAGCAGGGATCTGTTATTCCACCGAAAGTCCTTGTCTAGTATTCCCAGTTAAGAATACACTCAAAATCCACCGCAGTTAAAGAAAAATCAACGCGAGCAAAAAGACGCTCTTTCTCACTTGTCCCAGTATGACAAGTGTGATTTAATTCTGATCCGCCGATAATGCAGCTGCGCTCCCGTAACGGAAGATCAAGGATGATCCCGGCAGAGTTGTTGGCTTGCTCAGTCTCCCTACATCGATAACAGAAGTGTAAGCGTCGTGTAGATTTCGTTGCTCAAACTGCAACTTGTATTACACTGTACGAATAGGATGTTTGCTATTTTGTACACTCCAGCTTCAGTTTGATTTTCACGCAGACGCAGAGATTATTGTCGGTAGGAACATTATTCCGTTTAAGTATGCACGTTTGTTTATGCGCAAACGTGTTTCTTTGTGTGGACGTAGATAATTCGCTGAGCTTTGGCATAAATGTTCAGGTATCAACGAACGGAACAGGCCCGGTTGATGTGATCTTTGGAGCTACAATCATTCTAACCATATCATGGTGAATATCCGCAGTAGTGAACAAAACGACTGACGTCGCATGAACTTCAGCCCCGCGTATTGAATGCGTTTCTGTGTGTGTGTATGTATGTATATAAATGCATGTGTGGCTTCCATCTATGCTTTGAGGGCGGCTACAGCGCTTAGTGTGCAAAATTACTCTCGTTTGTGTGGGACCTGCATCACTGCTAAGCTCAATCGACACCTGCTGGCTGGAAAACAGGACTGGCAAACCGGAGCGAAACAGCCTACTGGTAATCGTACATCGTGAAATTAGTCCATTGGGGAAGTAGAATTAGTTTCCGAGTATCTAATTTATAGTGCGAAATTACATTCAATTTAGTAACTAAGCCAGAAAAAGAATTAAGTTTTCCTTGGTCCAACGGCACCATTCGATTGATTCGAATTGCACTAACTATGCAGTTATTCAACTGTACATTTCGAAACATTTTAGGATTACGGTTGTGCGAATGACGAGGAAATATCGTTCGGAAACTGAAATCCAGTACAATTCTTGCGTGTGAGTTTCGCCTTGTAATTTGAGCTTGGTGAGTGTGCATCGAGAGAATCCGAAATTGCACTTATTCGGAGAATTTTGGCAAATTTTGGCCAACATCACTTGACACAGGCCCGGGCTACCGCACGGTGAACACGGTACCAAACATGGTATAACCGAAATCCAATCGCTAGAATAAAGATCAGCTATTGTAAAGCAATACTGACTAGTAACAACTTACATAAATCTGCCCCAAAATAAGTATATACAATACTTGAGCACCAATAAAAAGATAAAACATTTTTGACCTGAATACATGAATCCAACTGCTAGAATCCAAGGTATCATTAGAAGCGTTTACTACTTTCAGTGAATGAAGAAAAGTATGAGTTTATCAAGCTAGCAGAAGGCATTTTGACTAACCGCAAATTGCAGTCAGACGACTTTCTCCTTACGAAAAACTCAGCCTTCTAAGTGTACCCCAAATGATATCACCAATTTTGTTCAATGATCATTTTCAGTTTTAAATGCGCTGTTTCTGATTCACTCTGCCACGGAAACAAAAGTTGATGCCTTAAACCGACACCATAACAGTCTGTCCTGAATACTCCTCTCATTTTCGTCTTATCCGAACGGTTTATCCATGTGTCTCTCGTTCACAAGCCACAAACCATCCATACCAGGTATTGTGAAGGCCCACATTTTGGCACGACGGAAACAAAACGGTAACGTGCGATTATGACAAGTTGGCATTTCGCACCTCTCGCTAGACAAGAAATAGGGAGTTTGTGAACGAAATACGACCTCCGTATGAAGGCCGTTCTGTGCGCGGGCTAAATTTACCATGGGTGGGATTTTACCTTTTGCCATGCGAATGGCAGCACATCATCAACCTTGACCCTAGTTACAGAACTGTGAAAGAGTCTGTCCCCACTTGCTTCGTCCTGCTCTTACCTTCACCCGAATTTTCTAATGGATCATAGACAACAGCCTGCCCTTCTTGTAAAAGTTTACTTGCCCAGTTTGCTCGCGAACCCGGCCTCGACTTCGGATCTACTGAATCCAGACGGCGGTGGCCAAACGGATAAGGTCATGACGTTTGGACGTGAAGGTCATGGGTTCGAATCCTCCCGCCGCCGGTCAACTTTCTCACTTTGCAGCCCTCTGTTGTCCGCGGCCCCATTCCTGAAAATCAACGTGCACTGTTGTTTCATTAATAAGGGAAGTAAAAGATAGAAAGATAAAAAGACAAAGTCACGATTGGTCGTCCAGTCAAAACCTCTCAGTTGGTTAACAATCGCGTCCGTAGAATGATGAGAAAGAAAAGCCAGTCTTTCATCAACGGTGGCAAAGATGCATGATAATCATGAAAACCGACATTTTTCGATAAAAAGACGACATGCTGTAAGAGGATAGACAATAGAATACATTAGTTTGGGGTACGGTTAGCGATTTTATCTGTACCCACACCAAATTCTGTAACAGATTTGATTGTAATGAACAAAGTTATTTACTACTTTTAACGCATTGTGCGTTTTTTCCTACTGATTAGCCAATTTTAGATGACAATCGTTTTTAATATCAATGCCGATGCATAAATTGGCGGACAGCTTGTTTATTGGGTAGTCTTTATTCGTATTTCAACATCTGTATGGTGACAATTAACCGAAATGTTTAAATTCATATGCGTCGATAGTTAGATCATCTACAGAACTTCCCTGGATGACCGTTTTCACCGACCAGGATGGAAAGGCGATTGGATCCAGTAGCTGTCAT
>LUCM01009961.1:36222-79661 GCA_008360955.1 Fasciolopsis buskii
TAGGAAATTACGGGTTTTGTTGTTAGTAGTTTGCATCACCAGTGGGAACAAAAAGCAAGGACTAGTTTAATTGCAGGTTTCCTCAGACAATCTGATAATGACGAACCGGTCGACCGCATCTTGATGTTTTCGATGTCTATTCTTCACCGTTTGTCACCTCGCCATTCGATACCACGCAACTGGTAGTGGTACTCTTCTAATGCGTTAGCAGTCTTATTTTGTTACACTCACCATGTACTGATGCAGTGGAAGGGTCAGCTCCCATAGGCGCTCGAGTCCAGTGCCGGGGAAGATCGGCAACCGTGACACTGAGACTTGGGGTTGCATAGACCCACATGAGATCCTAGTAGGTCAGGTGTGGTAACCAGTCGGGCCACAGCGAACTTGTTCGAGTGGCTGAAAGTGGGACTCTGTTGACAGGTTTTCGCGTTTGGCAGTTAAACCCAATGTGCGGATGGCATATTCTGCGTAGTCCACTTGTAATGTAACCCCTTCAGTATTCTAAAGGAATTCAGATATGCAGAAGTCTCGCTAGATTTCACAAAAGAATTAGAAACTACGACTAAAATAGCATTTTTATATACTTCTAACCAGGATGAAAAATGGGTATACGCATCGGCATATCAACAGGAGTGGCCAACGTGCAAATTTTCACACTTTTGTGCTCATGACTCACAAGTGAAACGACTCGAATTCTGGCATCCGAATTCAGAAAAATATGTCCCCATGGTTTGTTGAAGGGAAGCTTAGTTTCGTTGAACAAATTTAGCAAAATAACACTTATGCTGCGAATTTCATCGGAAAAGCCTCAGAACAAAAAGCTCCATAGGGCAGGCACTCAACGTCCATAAGAAAGTTCTTATCTGTACAGCCCCATTAAAGGGAGGTAAACGTGCACAACGGCTGACAGTTTCATTAAGAGCAACATTACCACAATATTTTTAGCAGATAGCTCAAGGTGGATTTTCACTATATCTCCAGTGATCCGTAGGCAACTAAAAGACGAAATGCATGACCCGATCTCTTCAATGACTGCTTGCTCTCTCGAGTAGACATCTGGCACTTCCAACGTAAACCACGCGGATTAGTGCATGTGCCAAGATTTAAAGGAAAGCTATTCATCATGGCTGAGCTATGGTAAGACTGGTACATTTAATAACTCCATTCTGAGTTACCAGGCTGATGAGGGTCGCATGGTTGATCCACAATAGCGTCCAGGTTCCTATAAACAACCCCCCTCTCTCTTCAGTCGACCGAAACCAATTAGGCTTCGGATCGTTGCTAGGGCAATATCTATCACCATTCGCCTGCGGAACACGGACTTCTATGCACAAGAACAATTGATGCAGGTAATTCAGTTCCTTGGCTAAGATCAGCCGCCGGTGATTCACAACCGAACCCCAATAATCGAAAGCCGACGGTCACACAGTATAGGGGACATGTTATTCTCATCGGCACTACCAGAAAATGGAGAAATGTTTCTGAACCTCACTCTGTTACCTCAAAACGAGAAAATCCATTGAGGTTACTGGCCAACTCAACTCAGAAATTCAGCCATATGAACTGTAACAGTAGGTATCAAATTCAACGGAAACCTATGTTCGCCCTCTACTTTGCTTTTACAGATGCAATCGTAGGATCTAAATAGTGGTTCATTTCAATTTCGTGTACCCTCAGAAAACTACTAGTAATCATCCTCAAATTGCATTGTCAGAATTGGTGACCAGTGTAGGTTTGATCAGTAGCCTTGACCTAATAACTTTTTTATCTAATAGTTCTGCTTTACGGTACGGCTTTTACAGTCGTTCACTGTGAATGCAAAATACTGTTCTATGCAACTGCTTGACCTAGTTTGTCATAGTTTAGGCACTTAAACCAGGAAATTCTGCCGAATTTATTTCCGTTCTATCTTTGCACGTGAATCGCTGTTAATAGACCCACTACAAGAAACAACACGCACGGATGGTCGTACGAGGGCTACTCGTGTACACTTATTTTTTACCCAATGCATCACGCATGAGTGTAGCGCAAAGAGCTTGCCCCAGAACCGTTATTGTCCACGACACTGGGGCAGCAACCAGCTGCATTGAGCCCCTAAACTGCATTGGTATAGAACTACAAAAGTCCCACTACGTCATGTCGGTACTGCTGGTTGATCGGGTGTTGACTTTTGGAGGCTGTCGAAAGAGATGGGCGACTAATACGGGAAAAATTCGAGGGTGCCTCCTGGTTACCGTAAGTCATCGTAATGATCATCAAGATTGAAAAAAGTACTGTTTATTTTAAATGAAGCTGCAAACTCATATCTAATATGTAAACTTAAGTAAAATGAATTAGCATTCTTTATGTAGATTCTTTACTCTCTGATATTGCGTCGCATCTTCAAAAACTGCACGTTGAAAGCTTACACACTAGTGTCATTATCGTGAACCTTGGAGTGACAATGAACCACACAAGTGCGATTAGGGAATAAGCTGCTCTTTAACACCAAAGTAGGCGACGGATTTGGGATTCGAACCTCCGCGCTTTTCGGTGCAAAAGTTAAAGCTATTTGTCAATCGATTTAGCAAGCGGTGGATTAACTTTAGTTTCATACATGGATCTTTTAGAAATTTTTCTTTCCAACAAATCGATGCTGGAAATTTCGATTCCCATAACTGTTTTTGTAGAAGCTGACTTGCTCATTTTGCTTTAAGCTTGAACTCCGCAAGCTTGCTTTCGGTCAAGATGTACAATATTCACCAGCGAAATTGGGCTACATTGTTTTGATCACTGAGTTCCTACCGCATTCGACATAGGCAGTTCAACACTCTCGTACATTTGCCTTTAACTTAACACCAGATGTACAACTCGTCTGACCGTCTCGTCGTTCCTTTCATTTTCAAAGGCAGTTGTACTTTACCCCCCGGACAGTATATTGAAGGGATTCCACACAGAACGGAACACTGAATGCAATATATAAATTAAGCAAGCTTTTTTGTGAAAATAGGACAATGATGATGAATTGCACAGGTTAATAGAAAACAGTTATGTATTCACACTTTGAATAGAATATGACAGTATGTCAACCGGATTAATTTGCACCTGAAAACCGCTGTGATCCCTGATACCAACTATTCCAATTATATTTTTCGTGTCATTTTGTTCAGCTGCTTGAAGGTTGCACATGATTTCAGGTGACACACAGAATTTAAAGTTGATTTCCCTACTACTCATCCCAAAAGCAGATTCCATCAGCCGGAATCGAGCTGCCAACCTTCGCGCATCCAACTGTACTGATAAGTGAACACACGGTGTTGCGCAAACAACTACTCCAACGGTACATAGTTTAGTTATTCAGTTAGTCTCGGCGGTCACTGTGTTCAACTGAAAGATAATGTATATTAAATATCTGCACACCAATAAAACTAAAAATATAGGTTCATGAGAATATGCTTTACAGAGGTTTCGTTTCTGACTGTGAAAAAAGAATCCATAAAACTTTCCGTTGCCAAAGAAATCAAACTTACCTGAACTGACACTAGAACTTCATATTTACAGGGGTTCAGATTCTCTTTGGCAAGCATCGCTTCCCGGTGAACCGCGACACAGGAAAAATGCAATTTTCCCACATCTTTGGTGGGTTCCATAATCGGTAACTTCCTCAAACGTGCACTCATCATCCACAACACGTCAATGAGTTCACCGGTCAGACTTCAAAGCGGCAGATCAAGCCATCACTGTCCTCCAACAGTAGGCTCAGTGCTGGCTTTATTTATCTCTTCTCGCTGTCTAATTCATAAACTCCATCTTTTGTTGTATTAGGAAAAAGCTCAAAGTGTTTTTTGCTCTAGAAATATTCTTCAAAAATCAATGAACGACTCATTCCCTCTTTATGCTCTCGACGCATGGTTATGGCCGGTTGAAACACTATCATTCAGTCGTGACTGTTAGGTAACTGACAGGAATGAAATAAATGTATTATTAAAAACCAGCGTGCGGAAGTCTGAATGTCTGGGACTAAGGTTTAGCCTCCTCCTGACAGTGCAGTCCAAGATGGTAACGTCACGTGACAATCATTAATGTCTAAATTCTCAGCTTCTGGACTTGATAGATAAATTCCTGATCTTAGTCTAAGCTGGTAAAAAAAAGCAAGACGATCACTCTGAAAATAATCGGTCACGAATAATGGCTGGCAGTTTCTGTGGTTAAACAGATTCATTGTTTGTGAGATAAATATTGTCCAGCCAAAATGAAATCATGGTCAATGACTACATGGGAAACCAGTGAAAAAGTTTCCCTCTTATAATATAGTGTAAACAACATTAGCGGTCAGCACGTCTGACGTTCACAAATTTTTTCGTTTCACGCTAAACCCCGGTTAACTAGGGATTGAATCATTGGGTTGACACGGCTCGAATCATTCTCAGCACGTAGCTCGCTTGGTGAAATTCGCCATACTTCAGGATGTGAGGAAACGAACAAAGTCATCGACTCTAGAGAGATCCAAACGCACTCACGGAAGCCTTCCGCCCTTAAGGTCTCCGAAACAATCACGTTGAACTGTGGTCGATCATTTGGATTGTGCATCTTGAATTATCTTTTATGGAGCACGCTGAGCTAAAATGTAGACAGTGTCCATGGGTGGGTGTGAATCCTGACAGGTTAACTATTTTCCTAATTCACCTTGTAAGAATTCCCTGTGATCCCATACTCAGAGATTAGTGATGAGTTTATGAAATAATAAATTGCATTTTGAATCATATAATCGAGCTATCAGTTACACGCGGATGATGATAACTTATTTAGCAAACTTAACAGAACAGAGCTTAGTGAATGGAAGTCCATTTCACTGCCCACCAGAGGCGCTTATATCCAGCAAACATATATCAATGGTTAGGATTCATTTCCATCAACAGCTCAATTTCGCACTTTTGAAACCCAAATAAACCAGTCACCAACAGGAAATGCGTCAATAAATTACCATCACTAAATTCACAGAATCCGATCAGCTTGAAGTGTACCACATAAAACAAAACCCCCACAATATGCAAAAGGTTGCCCCTTACACTTTTAATTCTTTCTACGCACCGGTGACTACATGCGATGTGAAAACCCGTGGGTAGAAGGCCAAGGATACACTTTAACTGGACGAACCCAGCGAGCTTTCCCGTGATCAAATCAACTATTTCCAGCTCGGGATCGATCACTAACAGTGGGATAGTATTTTGATTAAAGAGTACGGCATTATATACACTATTGCATCTGGAACAAAGCCTCGAAACCACTGACAGCTGATATGCTAACGTCCGATTTCCCAGTTCAGCAACGCAGTTTATCTCTTATCTTCTATCTTTTACTTCCTTCAATAATGAAACAGCAATGTAAGTCATTTTTCAGGAAGAGGCCGAGGCCAACAGAGGACTGCCAAGTGGGGAAGTTGATCGGCGATGGGGGAGTTCGAACCCGCGACCTTCACATTCAAACGCCACGATCTTACCAACTTGGCCATCGCCTGGCTTCAAGTAGTTTTAAATATCTAACGTCCGCTATCGAAGTTAGTTGAGTTGCGAAAATGTATATCAAAGGAGTGACCACTCATGGAGGCTGCATTCAGTCATTTTTGAAAGAATGATATGCGCAGAGTTGAATAATTTCTTTCATTTGGAAAACCCTATTAAACGGGGAAATTAAGAATGCTCACGGTCCGTATAGATAGCCTGAGAACAGGTCGTACAACTATCCTTACCCCTGATTTGTTTTGTGCATTAGCTCGCAGTGCGCGCATTTCAATCATTCATGGAAGTGAAGTAAAATTTGCCGTAATCGGTAGTTTCGTTAGGGGTTTTATTCAAACTACCATCGTAATCTCATCAATAGTCCTAGGGGTACAGAAATTTGCCTAAAAATTCAGAAGGCTTTGGCTAACAAAATGTGAGAATTCAAGCCATCCCATGTATTCTTCACTGAGGTACCCAGGCTTGAATACTGCCCGTCACCAAAACTGGCTACCTTGCCATTGAGCAAATCAGTATTGTAAACTGACAGTTCGCGATCCGGTGCTGAATATCGTGTTGTTGACCTTGGATCTCGTGGACTCAAATCCCCTCATGGTCATTTACTTCGTTGTTGTTAATCGGCACGTGACTTCACCCGACTTCCTGAACTGTGCGGGATCATCCACCGAACTGAGCAAGAAAATGTTTCATTGTCACTTTGCGTATTACTTTTAATTCCATGAGAAGAATGAAGTCAAGTTTAGATGTCGGGTTAAGAATGATTTTCCGTTGCTAACGGCACATCCAAAGCTAACTGGATTCATATAAAAAGCCGTCCGTTCCTCTGGGCGCAAGTTGCTTCCATGAGTGCTGTCGGAAAACGACTTTTCATACCTGGACCATGTAATAATAATTAAAATCCCCAGTGGTATTTAATAATCGAGCGTTGTTCGCGATCCTCCGAAGTGACTTCCGTCTACAGTCGTTCGAATCAGAACTACCTACGTACATGCTAGTTAAGGCCAGAACTTTCGATATTTTCTTAGAATAACACTGCTACCTTTTACGTAGCAAACGTGAGCATCTTTCTAACACTAACTCAAATACTAATTACTCGCAGCGAAAACGCATAAGTTAAGAGGTACTTCGGTATATCATGACGATCTGTCGGAAATCACAATTCAGAAACAATCATTTGGTAGGTTAAAAAATTCGAGAGATACTTAGATATCTATCATCTTTGGTGTATCGTGTCCACTCATTAAATAACTCAAATGCTCGTGTATCTGGTACAAAGGAATGTCAGATGAATAAAAATTACTGACCAGGTGCCACTGCTCTTTCCCCCCCTCCACCCAAGACTCCAAAATGCTTCTGGCCAGACGGACAGCAGCAAAACTGTTCCGAAGTATCAAACAAGATCAGACATGTCTTCAGCTGTCCTCTTAATGATACTGAATACTCTTCCCCTAGTGATTATTCTTACTCTTCCCAAGTACAAAATAGACGCTTCAAGTCGGGACAAAAGAACATTTGTCCTATCTATCTGATGAATCATGTATACCCCTAGCTTCCAAATGTTCATGTTTGTCTGCCGGAAATTTTAACGGTGTATCTAATTTTACTCGCATTCTTTGTCTGAATGTTTTCTACTCGAAGAAAGTGACCTCAGTTTAGACAGGTTTATTGCTAAGCCTTGCATTACCCCAGTTCGATCAGCATATTTGTAGGCATTAAACCGATAAGTGTCACATGCCAGAACCTACAAGGTTGCATTTTTTCAACAAAAGACTTCTAATCAGTACTTTCTAATTCCCCTCCAATAACACATAGATGACGATTTTTACTTTCCGCTATTCTTTGGAAGGCGAGGTTTCTTCTAACTTCACTCTAGAATTGCGGATACCTAAGTATTTTCACAGAGAGGATATGACTGACATCAAGTCAGTAAAAACAGAACACAGTACCCCTCAGATGTATGATAAAAAAACCCGAATAAGTTTAGTACTCGCCTACCGATAACTTCCCTTGTCACAGAGTGTAAATTATAAACAGAGGAAGTATATAATCTCAGCATGATGATCCTCAACCTAACAACCTCTACACTTATCCATTCATGGATAGATACTCTCCTAACAAACACTATCATGACGACATTCAAAATTGGATCAGCCTATTCTAACTAAGTGACTTAGCTTCCTAGAGCTAGAGGAAAGATATTATCCGGGATTTTGAACGGTTTATCAGTTGTCTCGTTAAATTATTGACTCGACTCTACCAAGTACAAGACAACACTTTCATAAGAGCCACCATTCAGCAGGTACCATTTACAATGTACAATTACTGAAATGAATTAATCCATAATTAAAATTCGAGTTATAAAACCAGGCTATCCCGGTTTATTTCCATCCTCTCACTACTGTCCTTTGTGACCAATGCTGAAAGGAACGCGCTTGATTGGGTTACTTGCATACTCCCAATTTCTTGCTAAATCACCGGGGAATTCTACGGAATAATTTGAAATTCCTCTAAATGACTTCTGCACCTGGTTCGTTGTCGTGATCCACACTCGGTCACACATAAAAACATTTCTATTGTTTCACCTGGGCCCCCTTATCAACAGAAACCTTGCTTGAAAATGCATAAATTCGTGATTCATCGATTTTCCGTAAAAAACCAGGCTCTTTCATTATGTGCAATATCCCAGCCTCTATTAATTAGTTTTCAATCGACATGAGTCCACCTGTTGCCTCTAGAATCCAAGTGCTACGCACACAGCTTTCCGTCACAAGTTAGACCCCATTTTACTCCTCCAAACTATCATCAAAGCTATTTGTTCTTTCCAATTTGGCCTGAGTTTTACCATATTCGTGTTATTCGTGCACTTTCAACGAAAGCTAACGGAAGGGAACTCAAAATTGCAGTTAAATCCGTATTTTGTTTCACTACGACTAAAAACAACCAAAAAACGGCTAACACAATTCGTTCGCTCGACGTTTTAGTCGAGTACACCTGATTTTTGTCAATTTCATAAAGATTTTTGTTATTATTATTACTATTGCAATTTCCGTTATCATTATTATGCCCTATTTACCTAATTGATACTTCGCCACCAAAATACTCGGCAATAGTTCCCGGTCTGTAGAAGTATGGATGCAATGCAAACAGGATATGCGACGATAAATTTTTTTAAAGATTCGGACAGTGATTAGCGAAACATTACAGCAAGGATGATGTTGTCAACGGCGGTTAGTTTCGGATTCAAGATTTCCGCTGTTAAACCTTTTACAAATGACCATTTAGTCAACAGCAAACAAGTAGAAGCTGCATTTGTTACGATCTACGGACGATTAAGAAATCCGACGTACACATGATCGTCAAGACGTCTATTCCTTAGTTGACAAACACTGAAGGGACAAACTTTCTTTAGCCACAAAATACAGACGTTATCAAAGAAACTACCACAAGTTTTCCGTGAAATAATCCGAGAAGATAAATCAATGTGTTCAAATTGAATTGCAGTTCCATAAGGTCTTCACATGGTCTACGTGCCGAGTTTTAGGGTATCTTGTAATTTGTCACTTCATTTCTCGCCTCTTCAGTGTTCACTACCACAATGTAGGCATTTTTGTTTGAAATACCACTTGGCGTGGTTCATTTTGCGTTTAATGGTTCTGACCTGATTGATCTGTTTCCGGCACAGTGCAGTTGTGCGAAAAATAGGGCTGGTATTACGAACGTACACAAGTAATCAGGTCTCTACCGAAGACAGTCAAGCCTTGTACAGTTGACAACAAAACGCACCGTTAAGAAGTGCATCACTCCGTCGAATAACAGGTCGTCTGCATCTCTACAAATTAACATCGACCCGGACGTAATCAAAATTTCGCAACTAAGCTGGACGAATATCGTCAGCCCACAGCTTAAACCCACGTGCTATGTGGCGTGGATTACATTAGGACAGCCTAGTTCCATTTTGCTAGAATCTTATATAAGCTAAAATTTCGTGATTTTCAATACGTTGGCACTGGTTGTGTTTCTTGCTGTATGGACTTGAATCTGTCACGAACTGACTAGATTGGATAGCTCCTTTTGGGAATTTCCCCACTACATCGGTTTGTAGCTCACCAAATCTGCATCCTCACGGTATTCCATAACACTGGAAACCGCAAAAAACCGATTTGAATTCACGGAAAACCATTGTGCCAGTATATGCAACGATAACTAAATACCGGTAGATGGGTTTCGAATTGATGGAATACAGTAAAATTGAATTTAAACAACATTCCAGGGAGTTAGCCTATACATCATCTTACATCGCTACTCCATACCTTGGTTCCGAGGTAGATATTTAGAGACAGTTAGCTGTGGTTAAAAAGTGTATCCCCATTCTGTTTGGACCGTCCCAGTCGTGGTCGTGCGGTGAGCAAATGAAGTTGTTCTTACCTTTGGCGGCTTTATACCTGGACTGAATGAAACTATCTGAAAGTACCAGTACCCACTACCAGATCCAGAAGATCTATTAGTCACACTTATTTGGAGCCAAATCTTCTCCAACCTAGACTTTTCAACTGGCTGCTTGCAAGCAGAAACGGAAGCAACATGCAGCGCCATTGGCGATGTACAACCACAGAGATTAGTTTCCGTGTGATAGGCTTCCTTTTCGAATCAAGTGTGCACCTGAAACCTATCTCAACAAATTATGTGCACGATTCTCAGTGATCTGGCCTTTATCATGATACATACGAATTTCAATTCTTCAATGCATGACCATCGGGTGCATTCACACGAGGTGTGAAAATCAAACGGAAAGATGCATATTTCTCCTAGCGCGCATCAGCTAAATGGACACTGAAATAACCGAAAATGATAGAAGATCAGATCCAAACAAAATAGCAACACACCAAAATGTATCCGTTTCCATTAGCAAAGCTACACTTTAGACCGTGATAGGGATGGTAAAATACTACAATAATTCTGTATTAGATATGTGGTCGCTACGTTCCTCAACGAACTACCATGGTAAAAAAAAATGGAACCGGATGCTTCCGTTCACCAAAATGGCGAGATATATTTGAGAAAATCAGAAACGTCCTTATGTCCGATCTCGCATGAAACATAGCACTTCACATCTCCCTATTACTGTTGTGGCCTATCGTAAACTTACGTAGTGACTGAACGAGTAACGGCTGTAACACCATACGATAGGCGAAAAAATATTGTGAGGAATACATTTGTGTTAGCGGACGGTAAGTAGAGTCTATCTTTAATGTCTAGCCTGCACGAGCCAGCCAGCCAGAGTCAAGACCACCAGTGCACGAGAGAGCCATAGACCGGATGTCGACCGCAGTCCCGTGAAGTGTGAGTGCATCCGTGCCCGTGGGCATAGCACACCGATGTTGAACACCGCACTGCTGATGCCAGTGTCTATGCGATAGGTGTAATTTTGTCACACCAGTTTTCCAGTGGTAGTCAGAACCAATCTGTTGGGTGCCCCGTAGGTTTATCATACCTGAGAAGCAAAGCTAGGCAGAAGCATTGCTGCTATTTAATGTTGTTAAAATGTCTCAAAATACAGATTGGCCACTAATTGCTACTTAGTATTCCTTCACCCAAGAAGAATGCACCTGTTCGTGCGAATAATAAACTATACTGTCGGGCTACTACGCTAACGGATTACGATTTCGCTATAAAATGCAAACACACAGCTGGTCTTGAATACCCCGGTGAGTTGGCAGGTTTGGTAGTCTACAATGCACAAATTCAACCAGATGACGACGTGATAAGTTCTGCAGTTAGTGTGAATGTCTAGGTCAATCACGCGTTTCACCATCTCATCAACAATCTACTGATTACATTCCGCTGCAATGACAACACGACTCAAGTGACCCCATTGTTTAGCAAGCCATGTTCCACCTGTATAACGGCTAGTCAGCCACAACTGACGATCTCAACATCAGACAAATCTATCGAAGGAAAGAAGCACTGATGGTTTTAGTTGACTGCCTGACGTTACTAGGCTGATGCTGAGGCAATTTGGAAAGGCCTTAAAATCAATGCCCTTCACTAACTAAGCGCACGTCATTCAGGAATGGCGCAAATGAAACCCTGTGGACCGTTCCTGTGCTTATTGGCCGAATATGGACCTAGACATCGTTGACCTTGCACACACCTAGATGCGATATACAGTGGCGGTCAGGTCACTTGTGAAGTATGAGCTTTACACCATGACTACATCTTTGTAACTTGGCGAGATACATGTACCAATAACGTTGTGCTGTTAATATTATATCATTCATAATAGAAGCCAATAGGTGGTGTATCGATTTTTCGACACGCTCCTTACGTCGTTCGGTCCTGATATTTTTCGAAGATTATTTTCTTCAATGACAAAAATAACCACATCTATGTTAAACAGTTGTCCTTTATTAGCCGAACGACCATATCGGGACCAAAAGCATTAACGACGCGCTGTTGTTGTCCTGTTGGAAAATAAATTTAGCACTTCTCCGTTAGATTGCTTTGACGCCTCCCTGGTTCTATTCCTATTTTTTTCATGCTCCAACAACGTAGACTAGACGTAAAGTTGTAATATGCATGTCATTTCTTCCAGCTCGTCGGTAAACTAATGACCAATGTTTGGATAAGTGCTATAAGACACTGAAATGAAGACCACAAATCTTTCCAGAGAAAGAACCTAGAATATTGAAATAACGGTCCTAGATCGGATGGAATGACGTGTAGAACTAATGGCGCCGATAAGGTAAAACATTGCAAAGCATGATAGGCGTTTCTAATTATAAAGATTTGCTCACTAATTGCTGGTGTCACAGCTTGATTAACGATGCTCTCAACTGTGCAAGGCAAAATCTAACTTTTGTCAACGTATAAGTGTGTCTGTGTGTATATAAAATTACATGGTTGTTCTAGTAGTCATGTGTTCGAGAAAAGTTGACTGTCCGCGTTTAGCGGGCCAACGTGGCCATAACGCTTACCTACTGGAAACTTATCGAACTACTTCTCATACTTTTCTGATTTATTTACTTCGTGAAACAAATAATCAAGTCATCACAGAACATCCGGAATTAAGAGAGTTAGATTCTCGAGTACTAATATGTGATCGTACCTGATGAAAGCATGGGGCCTTTTATTCTGTCCTAGCTTTAGGTAATACAGTATACAAGGCTAATGATACAACTTCGACAATACTTGTTGGTTTTCCACAGGACTTCATTGAGAAAAAAGAAGCAGTGCGTTGTGGTGCTAAAGTCCTTTGGAAAAACATCTGGCAAAGTGAACTCAGAATATCAATATGATAGCTTATATATATATATATATATGTGAGCTAACGGACAGTAACCGTGCAAATCAGTCACGGATAGGTGGAACATCACGTGGTGAAGTTCAACAAACCGTTCAGAGCATGCCCGACAGAGTAATGGCTAAGGCGCTCGACTCAGAATCATTCGTCCCGGATTCGTGTCGCAGTTCGGGCGCGGTGGATATGCACTGCTGACAATTCCTAACAAGGCTGAAACAGCTATACATTGCTTCCATGGTGTCTTTATGGTGAATTGAGCGATAATATCACATGGTGAATTGTTTCATGAGAACATTCAATCTTCTACTACCATTATTTATACATATATACCTTTGGGTTCATTAGTATCAAACCTACTGTGCTATCCTCCCACTTCTATTTCACCTAAGACAGTGAAAATATAAACACGAGTAACGTACTACTTTAACCTTATTATTTTACGAGCCGAGATGAAATCAGCTTAGTCAAGTGTATTGTTGAGCAGGTAATGAGAAAATAATTGGACTTGGTAAAACTTCGAAAGAAACACGTGGAAAAACAGTGAAAGAATTGGACCTAGTCACAATGGCAGAATATAACTTAGGCGGAAGCGGTAGTCTACCGATGACTTATGTTGCGTTGATATTCTCATTGCACACAGACATCCTGTTTATTCTGTTAATGTATTCACGGGCTTGTCATATGATCTCTACACATCCAGAAAGGTGAAACACATGGATATTCATGATACCGTCCTCGACGCATTGAAGACCGAATAGCCGCAGAATTCAGTCAGGGTTTTCTGTTTCTCCCACCCTTTACTACGTGCACTCGCCTCAACAGAGTGGAATCATATGTCACGCAAATATTTATCTGCAACTTGAATTCCGCTCGCATGTTTTCCTCGTTTGTCAATCTACCTGAAAGTCAGCGGGTTACGTGAGATAGGTGAAAAAATGCAAATCTGGGATCACGTGAAGAACCCATGAGACACAAGTGATCTGATGCACCAGGGCCAACAGATGCTTATTTTTTTATCATGATAGATTTGAGCAGAATTGCCATTATTCATTCACTCAACGAATTTTATATTCATGGGTCAAGATTTTCATTTTTTTGTCAAATTGAACTGGACATCCTGATATCTTATTGCCAATAAACGTGTGGCTTCACTACTTGTTCGCATTCATCTAGAAACTTTACGCAACTTCTTGTTTGATCGAACTGTGGAGAAAACTGTGAAAAACCATTGCTGATGGGACCATTTGACCATTACTGCTGATATCATAACTTGACATAAACACGCGCATACACACATGCACACACCTGAACACAAAGTTAGGCGTATCAGTTTATAGATTAGACGTCTAATCTTATACCTCTCTAAATCTGGTCAAGCTGCATGTGATTCGGTGCATCCACTCCTTTCTCCCATTAAATCGTCTGACTCATGGTTTTATTACATGTGCTCGAGATTAGTTAACCGACTTCTCATGTGAACCGGCAGTTATTGCCTGTGAATTAACTTTTTGAATGGGATTGGCTCACCTGAGAGACAGACTACGGACTGCTCTTCTAAGCTTAACAGTAATCATCGCAAAAACCAATGTGCTTGGTAATATGACTGAAATCAAGCAAATGTCGTCATCAATAAAAACTAACCATTTTGGGACACTTGATCGCAAATACATATGACTTGGTACTGAACTACTATAGTAGATTTAAATGGCTACTGCTACTTCATACATTACCAGAGGAGCTGAAGGCCGCAAACTTTCATTCTTCGGCTTAGTTACCCCCACCACCAACCCGGGAAAACTTGGTTTCTTATTTCCCAACCATTCCTTCCCCAGTTTAAACTGATCACTTCTGTGGAAGTGTGAAGTCATTCCGCTCCCTCACAATCTCGACCACTGCTGGTCTAAGTAATCTGGCTGGCGGTGCCCAAACGGATATGTTCGTGGCGTTTGAACGTGAAGGTCGCGGGTTCGAATCCTCTCACCGCCGGTCAAGTTCCCCACTTGGCAGCCCTCTGCTGGCCGTGACCCCCTTCCTGGAAGTTGATTTGCACTGTTGTTTCATTACTAAAGGAAGTAAAAGATAAAAGATAAACTTAACCTTTGTCTAAAGCTTTTTAAACTTGGCGCGGCAACGCTGTCTCACAGTCATGTACACCGTCAATCCCCTGTGGAATTAGGGGTTATTCCCAACCGCTGACCGCTAGTTAGAATTACGACTACTCCAAAATCCTCAACTCAGATGCCATCAGCAAGACATTTCAGACCAATCACTGTCAATTTTAGTAAATTTAAATTGCTGAAGCTTTCAGTTTCGCACCTTCATCAGCGATGATGTTCATCAGTTGGCTTACAAGCAAAACTGTTGCACATTGGATTCAGTTTCTTCTTTACCCCATATTGTTCCTTAAGCTTTCAGCAATAAGGCCAAGTACACACATTTTGCTTTTATGGGCTATTCATCAGCCGTCGACTCCATGCGTCGTCCAAGTTTATTTGACAAACTGCGGTCGCTGGGTTTCCCTCTTTGTCTTCTTGATTGGCTGAACGATTAATTCTCCAAATATTATCGGTATATCAAATTGGGTAGGAAAAAGTTAACGGAGTCAGTTAGTACCTCCGCCATTTCATAGGATGTTGTTTCATCACCATTTGTTTTTACGATCTACACCAGTGCCTTGTATGCTATTCCTCATGTCTTTCTGTCTAATTATGCTGATTGCATTCCGATTTCTATCTCTGTTTCTAAGCCGTCACAACTCACACAGCAAGACACCAACATTTCCGACGTCCTCACATATTTCGGACCATTTTCGTCCACATCTTATCCCCGACACAAACATTGAGTATTTATTTACCTCAAACTGTTCCATATCTCTGTCGGACGATGTGTGCACTAAAGGGAAATAGATGATCAGCATCAGTCACGCGAATTGTTTAAGCTTTACTCTCTATGGCAGTTGGTGAAGACATTTACCTACCCACTCTGTTGCTGGCCAAAGGTACGTCAGTTATGCTCCGACCAGACCGCAGTTTGTTTTTCTTATTCCCGTTTATTGACCTTCTGTGACTCTCTCGTTCCCCCTGAGTGCCGACTTTAGGCTGCCAAAGCAGCACCTCAGAATGATTCGCCAATTTTCTCATACCCCCTTGTTTCCTCTCTTCACAACATTTGTGACGGGCACATTAATGCGCGTTTGTAATTCATGGATAAAATTCTGTCCGACAGAACCCATCCACTTCTCACAGTCTTGTTTTGATGGAATTCACACACGTACACCTGCTCCACATTCCCATTTATCCCATCTAGTAAATCTGCCTAGAGGAATTCGATAATACCATATCCTATCCAACTTCTGACAGACTGATTTAATTTTCCTGCTCATTTGGTACGTAACAAATATTTAGGCAAGCAGGTACAGTCTATTTGAAGTTTATTCATTTTTTAGCATTGCTACAGCCATCTTGTTTTTGTTTCTCCTTTGGCTGGATGCTTGTGTAGAACTTGCCAGAGCACAAACCCCAATGGAAATGCAACTACCACGGATGTGCACTAGCGTTGAAACAACAGCTGATGCATAGGTGTGACCGTTGGCATTCAACTCAAGTCACGTTCGTCCGAGGACGACTTTTGCACGAAGGGCGTACCTGACCAGTAGCCATGACATTGCCGCCTCACGCAAATGAAGCTGCAAACATGTGACAGGCAGAGTGACTCCGTACAGTCCGGATATTCAGGCACCTCAATGGCATTCATGTATGGGTGATCGGTTGTAGTCTAATACAGGACCAACTTTTCGCGCACAGCGGAGGCTGTGTACCGTCTTCGGGAAACGAGCAACGAGAAAACATCTTCAGCAGACAAAACGGATCGTCTGTAGAGACCACCAGGAGGACGACGCTCCCCTATGAGGGGATATTCACTGAAAGATCACGCGTAGCCTAACAATTTTTTCATGGCCACCAAAATCCTCCGATTCAGCTAAGAATAAGAACATATACGTCTGTAGGAAAGAAAAGATTGACAGTGAAAAACTGGTCAAATATTTTTAGTTTTCAAATATGTTCCGAGATTAAGTTATGAAAGTATACCAATGGTATTTGGGGTCTGAATGACGGACAGCATGTCGAGTGGAATCTCGGCTGTTCTGACGTCAATGTCGGAAGGACGAAATGCCAATTTACACACCACTGAACTTTCCACTAGAACTTATTACTCCTATTTCCTTTAGATGTGCTATTTTATAATTATTATATGAATGTGTATGCTCTTAGCCAACTCAGAGATCAAAACACGATAGATGAGGAACAACATTTTCTGTTCCAGGTAGAATGAAAGCACAACGAGTATCCTAAAGAAAGGCAAAAGGCTGAAGTTAATTTATTGAGAGAAATCAATCGATAACTTAACTGAACATCCGCGAGCGTTTTGAATGTTTTAAACGGGACCGTAGTCTTAAATATGTTCGTCTTCATTCCTAGATCTTAGCGGAAAAGGTGGATCATTATTTCTGTTATCGGAGAAGTCATTGTCATCACCGACAATTAATTTGACTGGAAAACAATTCACAGTTAAATTCATAGGTGAGGAATTTGTAAGGTGCTATGCGCACAGAATAACCCTGACCGGGATTTAATTACAATGTCATTTAAGTAGTCTGTTACTTATATTCTCTTGCTTGTGAATAAATTAATCAAAATCTAGGACAGGCCGCCCTACAGTCGTCCACAGAATGTGATCCGCAAACTTCAAATTTCGGTTGTTGCCCGAAAAGTACATTTCGAAGATCAGCTGAATATGCAGAAAGCTTTTGTCCATCTTAGTAACCGTGGCCCGTTTCACGGGAAGGTAATATTTTTAACGTGAGTAAACTAATGACAATAGGATCGTAACTGAAATCTTTAATTCTGGTCGGCGAAGAATGTGACCGGACCACTGCAAAGGACTTCGTTGGAGAAATTGGGGAAGTCGTTCTGCATTGGTGGGACATTGACGGGTTTTGACTTTGAAGTTTTGAAACGCTGCTTCACCACTTGACAAATAGTGAAGGCACCGGCCGGTGAAGCTTTCCAGGCTTTTTTATCGTCAGTCCTCCTGGGCCAGGTTGCACATGTATGGGCTAGAATCGGATGTGCGTCAACTCGGTAGATGCGCATCTTCGAGTCGAAGCTTACTTTTAGGAGAAACGCGATTTCCAGCTTGGTCATAGAAATAATGTCCTCACACTGTCGAGTCGTTCGAGCAAAGAATACAGCCTAGTTACTTGAAATTACGTGCCTGTTCCTCATTTGTTACCTGTCAATTCACAAGCCTCTTCATTTTTGTGGTGTTTTCACCCAGACAAGCAATCTAGGCGACATATAATACGCTCGAGAGGCGCCTATAGGATCCCTGTCGCCTTCTATAGTATTCCAGAGTCATCGGCGATTTCGAGATCTGCAGCTTAATGATCATGACCTGGTTTTTTCTTTCACGGTGCTGTCTCCAGTCCAGCTGATTAGGCCCGGTTATCGACAGCAGCCTCTTCAGACAACAGAATAGGGTGGGAACTCTGGATACTATTTGACACAGACGCAGATCTTTCCCCGTGTGATACCGAGTACCAGGATCATAACAATTTGATCGACTTTTCGACCATTCGATCGCTTCGTATTAGGCTCCTCAGTGACTGTCTGACTACGGAGTTGAGTGCTACCCCGAGCTTCATAAAATCTTGTCAACTGTTTTTGCATTGGATACATGATAGAGGTTGCACTTTTGAAGTTAACTTGACTACGAAGCACTACTTTATATGATGCATCACTTAGAGTTGACACAAACTTTGGAGATTTCAGTTGAGATACCATTCTCGTATGAAGACTAATTGTTCTTTATTGTCTAGACGATGGGGACGAATCCACTGTCTTACAAGGCTAAAAACCCATTTTATTTGCCACACGTAATCTGGAGTTGTCGCACGAAACGCTTGGAAATAAGAAATCCGAATTGTTCGACCCTTTTTGGCTTATATTTGCACTGCGTTGCAATAATCCTACTGCTGTTGTGCATCATGGAAAAAGGATGCTGCCTCTTCCCTGCAGCAGATCATATTAGTAGCACAATCACTGCAAAATGTCCAACAAAATTTACAGTTTCTATTCGGTATGCGAAGGACGTGGTATTAAAATTTGTGCAGTCTTGCATCCCTAGCCC
Source organism: Fasciolopsis buskii (assembly GCA_008360955.1). Taxonomy (NCBI): domain Eukaryota; kingdom Metazoa; phylum Platyhelminthes; class Trematoda; order Plagiorchiida; family Fasciolidae; genus Fasciolopsis; species Fasciolopsis buskii. The sequence goes on from LUCM01009961.1 coordinate 55,210, forward strand.
TCAGACAGCGGTGATGGACTCCCATAGAGTTCGCACTCTCAATGTGCCGTTTTATGTTACCTGGAGTTTCATTGGAGGCTCTGAAAAGATGTTTTTAACCCACTCATTGTACATCTGCGTTTAAACTATGGCCAATTATATCTAGTTTGAATATAGCGTTGTTCAACAAGCCTTAAATCGTGCCCGGGATTTTCGTTGTAAGTTAGAGTTACAACCTGGTGCCCGAAATGCATGGCTGTTTTGTTTCGGCATAGTGACCTATGCGGCAATGGAGCTGGATCATGGGCGGGAAACAGGGATGTTCGACGAGTCCATTTAGGCTCAAGTAAACGCCTCACGGGCCAAGGATCCGATAGATGACAAGCCAGAAGTCAAATACGGAGTCAGCCAGACGCAGTAGTTCGCAAGAGATTGAAAGTGGCCTTATTTTCGTGACTAGTTCAGAAGCAAGCGGAAGCGTTGCTTGAAACAGAGACCAAGAAAGAGACAAGGAGCTGGTTTGGCTAGGGCAAAGTATTCGCACAGACCGTGGACTTCGGCGTGACGGCAGGTTAAAACTGAAAAAACTGTAAAAACCCGGTGAGTTGCGCCTACGACCCCGGACTAGGTTACGTGATTCCGGCGCACGGCTGTTCAGGATGACCTTCGGCTAGGCATCCAAATATCCAAGTCGCGTATACCTCGAGGTCTACCCTGCAGCGTCTCGCTCCCAGAGCATCGTGCAGATGCTTGGATCAATTTAGCTCAGCGCAAAATGAGCGTGTTCAAAAATCTTTCCACCGTAACGAGTGATGGTGCTGTGTACTGGATCACGTCTTTGAGGCGTTCTGGTAGCCGTTCCCAACGCACTTTGGGGTATCATGCACAGAACGGGTGATTTTGTGATAATATCCCCGGTCATGCAGTCAGAATCAAGAAACACTGCCTTCAACCGTTCAAGACTTACAGTGTGTGTGTGACCACTTCTGTCAATAACAGAGTACTTGTTGTGGTGGGAAATAACGCCGAATGGGCATGAATATTCGGGATGCAAGGCGGTTTCACTGAATCTGCAAACAAATCAGATTGAGATGGTGCGCCTCTATCGAGGGTGATAGCAGAAGGAACACCAAACTTAGAAATCTAGTGATAGGTAGAAGCTTTGAAACTGTTTAATTGGATATGTCAGCAAGGCCAACAGTTATTGGTCAATGGATGGAACGGTCAACATATGTTAAGAGATAACGGTAGCCATTGGCCGATGGAGTGGGGCCCATGATTCCTAGGTGGACGTAGGAAAATCGTTCGTTTTTAGTAGGTATTTGGGAAGCAGAGACTTGGAAATGTCGGTGGATTTCACTTTGGTAGCTTGGGATACAGGACTTCGCCCAAATTCGAATGTTTCTGTCCATATTAGGCCAAACATAGAGGTCGGAGGCAAGTTTGACATAGGCACGCTCTCCGGGATGAAATGTTGAATGTAAATGTGCAAACACCCAGCGGCGCATCGAACAAGGGACAAACTGCCGGAGTTTTCCGATAAACATGTAACAAACAATGAGACCGTCTGTACCCGGAAATGCAGATCTTTAAGCACCACGGAGGACGATGTTGATGATCGGTGGTAAATCACTACCTTATCATATTTATGTGCCTTCACGGTGCTTTCCCAACTGAATGAGGTTGACATAGATATCTGGTGCAAACCTGGACGGGACAGAGCATCCGCTACAAGATTATCAGATTCCATTATGTACCTGACATCGGTAATGCATAGGGAGATGTAGTCGAGATGTCGAATTCATCTTGGAGAATGGCGACCACTGTTGGAAACTAGAGTATATGTTAGAGTTTCATGATCAATGTAAATGATAAAGTTCCGATCTTTTAAAGTGTGCCGAAAATGCTCTATTGCAAGGTGTACTGCGAGATCACGTCCAGATGTTTTATGCATGAACTGTGCCGATTGCAGCTACCGAGAGAAAAATGAAATGGGGTGCGTCGCGCCATTAATTATTTGATGTAATTCGACACCGTCGGCCAAAGTAAAGGCATCGGTTTGCAGAAGGAGGACGGTCTTTTCATCGGTGTTTACGCGAGCCAGGACGGACACATTAGATTAAGCTTCATTGATTGTTTCTAGTGATCTTTTAGCTTCTAGAGTAATGAGAACTTGCGCCATCCTTTTTCAGAAGCTTGGCCAGTGATTGTAAGACATCGGAACAATTAGGCATGAATCGTCAGCAGTAGCCTATAATGCCTAATAAAAGACGGAGACTCTTGAAAGACTGTGGTTTTGGGTAGTCATGTATAGTACTGATTCTGCTTTCTAGTGTTCGGATACCTTCACCATTAACTTAATGACCAAGGAGTTCGATAGATGGAGCACCACGAATGCACTTAAAAGTAATGATAGAAATGCCCTATTGCTGGAAGCGTTAAAAGACAAGGCGGAGATGCTCGCGATGTTCGTATTCGATTGTAGTGGAAATGAAGACATCACCAGTGTACACGAAGGTGAAATTGAGACCAAAAAGCGCTTGGTCCATGAACCTCTGGAATGCCCGAGCTGCATTTTGCAAGTCAATGGCACACGAAGAAATTCGTATTGGCCAAATGGTATTAGATGGCAGTCTTTGGAATGTTCCCCACTGTAACAGGGATGTTATAATACTCCCGTATCTGATCGAGCTTCGGGAAAATTGTTTTACCGCACAGGCTGTTGGAGAAATCGTGGCTATTCGGGGTCGGGTAACGGTCAAGTACAATTGCATTGTTTAGTACACGATAATGAAAAATCACAGGCACCAGCCTCCGTCAATTTTTGGAGTGAATTTGAAATGCCCATGGGCTGCTTGATGGGTGAATTATTCCAAGTCTCAACATATGTTCAAATTTGGATGCAGAAGTTCTCTCGGGTATCAGTCTACGTGGTCACACACTGTTACCAGAGTACTATTAATAATGATTTGGCGCTGAAAGTCGTGCTGAGTTGTTGTTGGGATCGACTGTGGTACAGTTATTGAATGGACTTCGTCCAAAATGAAAAAAAACTGTTGATTGGGGTGTCGTCGGACAAAGTCCCATTGAACGGGTGCAAACGTGGATCCGGTGTGTTTTCAGAGATGTGGTGTTGCCTCACAATCCGCAGTGTTTTGCATCAACCATAAGACCAAAAGCATAGAGGAATTCAATGCCGAGGATTACGAAGGAGATATCAGCATGCACGAAAACCTAGACCAGCTGTCAGCAATTTTTGACCGTATTCTTTAATAGAGGAATCGTTGGTGATTTGTAGAGTGAGGGTTGTAGGACGCAGACGGTGTTGGTTTGGAAGAACGGGGATTCCATTTATCTGGGCACAGTTGGAAAACTCATGGAACTAGACCGATCAGAAATGTGGAAAAGGCGATCACGTTCAGAGCTAATGGCCGCGGCCTCTATTGTCGACCGGATTTCGCGTTTTCCGCTAGACTTGTTTTGAAATTATTTGGGCATCTGTACCAAAATGCTGATAATACTAACAAAAGGACTTATTAGATTGAAAAGAAGAACTTCTTATAAATTGCCTAGGGTGCAATGATGAACGTTTCTAATGTTTGTTTGATATGTTAGATGATCTAACTGTTAATTAGCTTGTGAGCTTGAGTCCACAGGCGTTGTAAACGGGACTCTTGGGATTAGAGTCAGATATTCTGTCTTGCCTTGCAAGATGCCAAAACTTATCTAATCGAAGAAGAAGGTTTCTGTACCTAAAATGCTGTAACAGTAAGTCAGTCAATTCCTAAGACCCCAGAAGTTGCTTCTTGTATCTGAACATTCGAGATAGTTTCCTATGTCCGATTTTAACATTTGTAAAAAGCATATGAAGGCGTTGCAAATTGGATAATCCAGTGCGTTTGACTATTGCATCTTCGAGAATTCTAACTAAATCACGCATTCCCTCTGCTGCCTCTGCTGGCACGCTATGCATCACATAAAATTACATCGTAGACTGAAAACGGACATGACAAATGCAGAAAATTACTTCAGTCTGCGAGAATCACGAACATGAGTGTAAAACAAAACGCAGGGATTTTCGCGATGGCTTAGACCTCAAGAGTGTTATGGCCGATTACATAGTAGCTGCATCGAAATTTCGAAAAAAAATCAAATATTTTCGCACATCATTTTCTCCAAGATCTGATTTGTCGCTTGATATCAACTTTGTGGCATTTGTTTGGTTGCGTTTGTTCTATTGCACACGAGATCTGCACCTTTCCACTTGTGGTGCACCTTTCGCCCCGGGCCACCTGGCATTGCTCATCGGTGGTTTGCCCGGATGTGTACTGTCGTATCGATGCTACGCCGGCTCGACGACAATATACAATACATCGCATGCTTCTTGTTGCTGTCTCCAGTTTTCCTTTTTCCATCCACTTGGGTTTGGCGTGTTTCGAATTTACAAGCTATGCCATTTCACGGTCACAACTAGTAACCTACTGACGGCGCGTATCTAAAACTGTTCACGTTTTCTAACAAACTGCGTGAACTGGTGTCCTGTTGTTCAAATGCAAAATCTTGTCTCTCGTTTTGGTCACCTCGTGCTTTTGAAGAGATACAAGGAGCTGGACTTATTTGAGACTTCAGCCACACTACTCGACTCTTGTTCCCGTCGTCCCCCTTTAACGGTGCAAAACCAAGTGCTGCATGTGGACTAACGAGAATTTCGTTCTTTGGGTAACAGTGAACGCCTGAGGATCCATCGGGCTTTCGGAGGATATGCAACCAATTCGGGACACCATGCAGGTTCAAGATAACTTTTGCGCGTGACTGCCGGGGCCTCAAAAATGCTTATTTATCATTAGATGGAACTGACTGCCACCCAGGTGTCTGCGTTACACTGTCAACTAGGTGAATTGCCTTGGTGACTGTTATATCCAACACAGCTCGTTCGAATAGCTGGGTGTAACCTTTGATATACATCCTAGCCTCGTGGAGCAATGTGCGAGAGTTCGGTCGCAGATGGAGACCACAGACAAAAAGTGATCCAATGAGTAAGATGTTATGCCAAATCAGAAGAGCCATTCCTCTCAATTACATCAAGCACCAAAACACCATTTACTAACTTTGCTGAACTATTAACACTAAAAAAAGAACACACGATGAGTTGATTTATTGACATGCTCTGTAAGTCATTCGGTTGGCGTATTTGTGCGATCCATGACCACTGCTGGAATTTTTAGACGTTCTTCTTTTTCAGACGTGAATATTTACAAATTCAGTTATACATGACAGCATTCTAGGACCGCAACATTCACCTCAGACCATAGTGAAAAGTATGGAGTCATAAAATAAAATGGATGTTGGCACCAATGCTATTATCTTTATTTTATCCGAACCTCATTTTTTTTATTTCTGTTCGAAATGAACTCAGTTGGTGAATGTAGACTTTTAGATTATTTGTCTAGTTTAGAATTGAAACTGAGGTATAGAAAATGAATCGGAGGCAAAAGTGTTTTTTTTTGAGATTTCGAAATGACCGTTACAATTTCCGAGCCATTAAACTAGTTGTTTAGGAGAAGACTGCAGTCATTTCGTTGGTCTGTGTGTGAAGGGGTATGTACCGTCATACGAAGAAGTTTAGCGTGGCATGAAATCAATCATGATACTTTATTACCGGTAAATGGGATCGAAATAAGTCACAAATGTCACCCAGCCCGTGTCATGACAATCAGTGTAGTTGTTTTGTAAGATTGTGTGGCTGCCCTTATTCTTGTAGGCAATGATAGTTGTGCAGCCTCGTCTAAACGTTTTTGCACACAGTGACTAGACGTCAAATACGGAGACCCGAATGCCACAGCAACCCCAAATGTTCTTATCCGAATGTTGCCTGATAAATTAGGTAGCACTTGGTGGATGACCTTTCGAAATGAAATTTTTCTCTATATGATCAGTTCTGATTTACTAGTTACTAGCCTGAGGCCAATCGGCCCGATTAACTGTATTTTTTATTCAATCCAATCCTGAGGAATAACGATACCAGAAAATTGATTCACATATAGATAGCTCCCAACATGTTTCCAAATTGCATCATATTTCAGCCCACATTGAAGCTGAAGAGCCAGAATGCCAGTGTTCGTCTACAATTAGATCTCTGTCTAAAAACAAGTGCGGTGTATTTTTTCTGCTGAACTATAGCCGTTCACTCGTTTATTCGTTCACCCATTCGTTCATTCATTCATCCGTTCATTTATCTATTCACTAAGACGATACGTGCTTAACGCGTCACAGTGGTTACAAAAACATTCGTAACACTTCCCACTCCCTACGCTATTGATTTTCGGGTTACAAGAATCAGATTGGCGTCTGGCTGATCCAGTGACGTTTCCGCAATTGGCAAAAATCCAGTCACCGTTTTTTCATGCGCCTATTTTTTTGAAACTTATAACGAACTCTAATATTACTGACCTCAGTGCCGAAAATCCTTTTCGCGCACGCTAAGTTATGGATCATGTAACCAGGAAAAAGTATTTTTTTAAACCTCCACAGTCGAAATGAGGCAGGATCTGGCGAGATTTAACGTACTGATTTCTGGATCTGAGGCAATACATTTATATATGTGTGTGCATGGGCGTGTGTATGCATGCCCGCGTGCGTCCGTGCGTCCATGTGAAAACGTTCCAGAGGTTGATTGGGCGAATCGAAAATGTCAATTTTTGCCAACAGAAGAAAATAATGCATAGAGTTAACTGACACCGTGTCTTAGACTGATCTACAAAATCTTGTGTTCTTTTAAGTGAACCAATGCAACATCAGAACTGTGATTGTGCGCTATTAGGCGGGAAGAGAAACAATCATTTTCTCATACCGACCCGAAGCACACAGAGGAACACCATTCTCGTTCTGTCAGCTCGAACCAGTTCGTAGTTTGTCACTGTGGCAGGTTTTCTCTTCTGTTTTTAAAAAAAAACAAAGTAGACAATTCAGTCCGGTGTCACACAGATACAAAACTTGCTCTGATCTCCAGGACTTACTTTAAGTTTTACATTCATATTCAAGTTATTTGTAGCTTTGTCATTATCCAGTCAATGAGCAATTGACGGGTCTCACGCTAGTTTGCCAAATGGGTTAAACCGAGAAACTAATCTGCGCCCGTTTCACAAAACAGCAACACGTGAACAACATACCGCATATCAATCGAGCAATCCAGTTAGGAGAGACCGAGAATCGATGTCACATCTTTCGTGTGCATAATGGGGGGAAAGTACGTCAGACGATATGGGACCGAGTGGATAGCACAAAAGAAACGCCGTTTTTCATGCCACCTGAACTAGCCAATCAGGAAAAAGAGTACGTTCATGCGTTCATGCGGCAGATGGACTGGAAGGAAATAGAGGTTTTGACCACAACCAGGATACACATGCCTGACCTAGACAGTCAAACAGACGAGACGTCAAATTCGCGTGAAAGAGAAGGCCAAAGGTCACTATGTAAGGGTAGATGAGCAACCGACCGAGTCGTGTGTGTAAACGTCTATGCAAATAAGCGGGGTAAATCAGGGGCGGAACAAAACGTAGATTGTTCGAAATGGTATCGCAACGGTGATTAGGCCCTGGATTTACCTGATTGGGAATGCGGACTACAACAGAGTGTACGTAAACAAGCAAGGGATGAAAACGAGCTAGGCGGACGGTGAGCTCCACAAAAGGGGGAAGAGAGAAATGATGGTCAATATGTAATCGGAAATGGAACAAGGACAACCTAATTTAATTTCTGGATAGAGAAAAGGGGATTTCCTGTGTCAATACCATGTGCGGATCGAATTACTCTCACAACAGTCATTGGCTGTCAGTTGAAGACTACCCTAGGAGTGAGAAGTCTTTAAGTGGGACTTTAGCCAAATGCCGAAACTACGATATCGATGGCCTAGCCACCACCGATAAAATTGGTTGTTTTGAAAGATTTCTCCATTTCAAATTTATGTAGCATGGCAATCGACCACTTGATTCAAAACGAAACATCAGGTTATTCCAGTTCTGTACAAGCAGTACAATACACCCGAGAAGTTCAAGTGATTGGAAATCATGCACAAGCCCATCTCAAAGTGACTAATACGATATTCATTCCGGTCGGCATTCATCCTCGAACTTGTCTGGAGCCGGTATCGCTAAGAGGAATGCAGAAATCGTATTTCCAAAGGATCGTTAGAGTTTCGTCAACTAATCCACAAGCAACTACTAAAAACTCCGTTTGAATAATCTATCAATATATTTGTTTATCCACAATTCTGTTTGTCTCAAACTTGTTTCATTTTCTGCTGTCCCTTACGCGGTTGGTTCATTTCCACAGAACTATGTAGCTGTGAGCTTGAATGAGAGTCACCTTCTGAATAGGGTTTTACTAATTTCTTTACATTCAGAAAACACAACTTAGCGAACAAGCTCGTTTTCAGTGATTCGTACTCCTGCCATTACATCACTATATCTCTTGACAAAAAAATTTTCACTATAGGAAGGATTGAATAAGTCAGATACAAATATGGGTGGGGAAGGTATTTGTGGTGTTACAAGCATAACCTGAATACACATGTTCCTGTGGGACAATGTACATCGGCCGCACGACCAAGCGCTTGTCTGAACGCATCCGTGAGCACCACCCGGCATGGTTAGGCACTGGAACAATTAAGTCACTTGATAGCGCAGTCGTTTCACATCTAGCACAGACTAACCACACCATGAATGTGACGCAAGCTTTCCGGACCCCGTATAAGGTCAGAGGTCAACAATCCAGGTTGGCAAAGTGTTGCCTCTTGAGCACTGCGGAAGCTGTCGCAATCCGTCTTCACAATCCTCCATTTTGTTCTCAAAAACAATTTGTAGTTGTGCTTCAACTCCCCTTCGCCAACTTGTGTTTTCTCAATGTGCGCAGTGGTAATTTTCAAGGAATTCTTTACATTCAATTGTAAATTTTCAGAGGACTTGTGAGAGCTAAAGCCTCACTTAGACAGATACAATGTAACTTGTTTCAAAAATTCTAATCCGTATATACAATGAGTGAAACTAAATTGAATGGCTTCCAAGCCCCTAGGAATCATGGAGGTTGGGATTGCACGAACACACATTTCATGAACAGCTAAAATGGCATCATCAGTGAGATGCACTCAGCCCCTGCGTTTGACTGCCGCCATAGTGATACCGCCTCCAGATATGATCATAACCTACATTGAGTTTGACCCTATAGAGCTTCCATTGTTTGACTGCCCAATCGGACCTCCAAAAACGCCAATTTTTACACAATTGAAAATCTTATTCGACTACCTCTGGCACCCATTTTGTTGTTGTCTGGTAAGTTTTTGCTAGCTTGGATGTGGGATAATCTTCATATCTGAAAATTTCACATTAGAAATAGGAACATAATAGGGGCCTTTTTTAATCTGTCATATTTCACGAATCGAAGGTTGATTTTTGTTTGCATCTTGTCCACATTAAGGCAACGATAAATAAGCATTCCATCTGTCTTGTTCAACGCGTGCGTTTGTCCTCCAACTCTATTGTGTCGGCCTCTTCGTCCATTCGTAATTCCTCTAGCTGATAATGTGTCGGATGATTGCAAAGGTTCGTTGTCAAATGCTTTCTCGAATGATTTTTCATTTCGTAGCCCACATCTTCTGACGCATCTTCAGTCTCTGAATCTCAGTTTCTCCTAAGAGCTTACTTTCATGCATACCAGTAAATAGCGGGTGTTAGGAGCTCACAGGAGACTCAGTGACGTTGATTTCTATCACGACAGTGAAATGCATATTCGGGACTCGCGCAGAGCAACTCAACCAGCTGACAGGATGTACCATGGACAAGAATAGTCTGAGTTAAAAAGGCTGAAGCAACTCTTCTAGACTGGATCCCAATTAGTAATCGTTTGTGCGCCGTTAGACTTCGGGGGTCAGTCGGCGTGAGGAACGACAGCCGTGTGTCAGCACAGCCTGTTTGTCTTCTCGACATCGACACGCATAAGGATAACTTCTTTTACGTACCCGCCATTTTGGTTGGCTGGGGCTGGGGCTGGGGCTGGGGCTTCGACATTGTACGCATAGCGAGTGAAATTAATGCTCAATTTAGATGAATTAATGCGATAGTAGCATGTTTAGTTTTGACCTTTGGATTACATACTCGGCGTATATATAATGGGGATAGGTTTCTCCAGCCTTGTACAGATAGTCGGTTACATCTGTAGCGTACGAGTTTACGAAACAGTTCTCACTTTGTAGGGAAATGTCGCCCGAAGTCCACAGGTATTCTGATTCTGATCGATCACTTCGCAGCGAGTTACAGCAGGCCCCATTCTGTCGAAAAGCCATAGTTCCTGCTGGTTAACGCACGCAGAATCGGACTGTGTTAACATATACATATTTCGGTGGGGATGGGGAATTCCGATCGGCGAGACAACTAATGATTTTGTTGATAAGCCTATTCGTCGCAAGTGGTAATGTCTCGATCGTTGAGGTGAAAAATCAAAGAAGTGTGGTTGACTGAATTTTAACGAGGTTTCCCCGCCATCAACAAATAGGAATCTTCGAGAGATGTCACCAGATCTCCCAAAGAAACTGGGAGTAAAGCTGTAGATTTGGCTACTGGCGCGGGAAAAATCCGTCGAACCAAACAACCCCCCCCCAGGTGTTCCTAAAATTCTTGCTCATTGGGAACGATGGGCGCATTTCGCTATAGCGCGGCGGATCACTGATTGTACTCACCTTCAAGAAGAGAACATGTAATGATTGTAGCAGTAGTCGAGGAATCAGTTTAATTGCGATGGTTGCCGGGATTTTTGCTTCGGTAACACTGCACTATCTGACTTCGATACGCGAAAGCACAATCTGCGAACAGCAGGGCGGATTTCTCTGAGATCGAGTTTGCATCGTCTGCGCATATCGCCTGTCAATGATCGTAGTTCCTCCCAACTTAAAAAGCTCGTTTAACTTAGTCTATTGATCAGCACTATTTAGCCCTGCTAATAGGAAGAGTATACCGGAAAGGATTTGGAACTCTGCTGCCAGCATACCAATTGCTTATGTGGTGGACTGTCAGGCTAGCTTGAAACAAGTGTGCCCTGTCTTGCCATTCTTGTTCAACTAAGGCATGGAGGGAAAAATTGAAGATATTTTGCCAGATCTACAGGATGTGGCAGACGGTAAAAAATTGGGCTGTGTTTATTCTAATCAACCGGAAATGTGCGAAGTACACTAAACAGACAGGAAAGATCGCTGTAGCTCTATTCGTTATTCGCTTTGCACCTTCATAGTGCAGTGTTCTTACAAGACCGGAAGTCAGTATGTACGGATGAACTAACTTTGGTGGCCGTTTCAGTTGACTGGGCAGCTGAGTGACTAGGGCAGCAGGGAATTGGAAGGGACCATATGTATATCCAGGGCTCAGCAGGCGCACCCTAGAATTTAACACTAGTGGAGTCGAAAAGGTATCCAACTGAAGTTGAAAGGTCGTCTGTACTATGCCAGGATGTGTTCACCTTTGTTGAACCGTTGCGAGACATCATGATTTCCTATGAGTGTTATTGGCTTGGAAGTCTTCTATCGTCAGAGTTTAGTTGGTAACACCATCACTGAATAGAATGAATGCCTTATTAATAGGAAGGCCATGAATCTGGTATTTGATATCTTAACTTAGAATGTCCTATCATGGCTTATGAACCTCAGCCGATTTCGCTGGTTGAGCCACGTGATGCCAGTGGGGAATACTCATCATGTACATCCAACTTAGGTAAAGCAGTCGTCTCGAGTGTTCGTAATTTGGTTCCAAAAGATCCGTCAACCAGTCGCTTGGGGACATTGATTTTTATTGCAGTGGACTATGGATAATGGTGGTCTTGATTTTATTTTGTTAATTTCGGATGGATGAAATTGTGAGCTCTGACTCTGTTCCATGGGCCTGACACGGCGTTCTTTTTGCAACTCCCCTGGATCCACTGCCTGTCCACCTTGTCTAAGCATTATTTCTGTCACAGGGTGTAACAACATGAGAATTGTGTTGTGACTTGCTCAGCTGTTTACCATTGAACGATGAAGGCTGAATTATAATATGGATTATGATGACAGTCAAGTTAGAAATCACTAGGCAATCCAGAAACTAACAGACTCTTCATCTCCGTTGATGTTTAAAACCGATCTCTTGTTTGACGTGATTTAGCGGTGCGGTCTCACCAATCCAGTATCCTCTGAAAGGAGTGGTTATCACTGTATTCTAGGTACTGCAAGAACGGTGGTTTTTGCTTTATGACTAGATTACACAATAACTGGTATTTGCGAGTCCTTTATTCTAAATCTCCACTTACCGGCTCGAAATGTTAGCTGAGAAATAAAACCCACTTCTTCAGCATTCTAGTGAATTGACTGAACGATAGTGTCTCGGTCACTACTTTATAGTTTTAAGTTATGATTCGTGATTACTGCGTTATAAGACAATAGGATTTGGCGTGCACTCTGTCTTTAATATTTCATCTGCCACCCAATCAAATTACGCATTTTGATGGTAGTATGACCATAACGGCTAACAATATTGAGGCGCTATTTGAACAACACGTGTTCTTTCTAGAACTGTACCATATCTCAAATTATTTCAGTTCTTTTCTGATTCATTCGGACTCATGTCAAAAATATTTGAATGTGTCCGTCTTTCACACTATCTAGCAAGTGCATGTCTGCTCGTGGAGTGCAGATCGCTACACAGGTGATCAAGGAATTTTGTAGTGCAAATGTGTAAACGTACCCACTGAAGATGAATTGTGCTTTAAGTCTACGTGGGATATATTTGGATAGTTCTGTGGAATGGGAATTACTAACATTTTTGGTATAATTCCGATTGATTTCGGCATAGTTTCGAATTGATGTGGGAAAAGGTGACTGTTGATTAGCTACAGAAAGGACTGAGGATTGGCGATTCGGGACACAAACGACGGTGGTTCATAAGAATTTAACCGTTGATCAACTTTTGCGTTTTCCAACAACATACATCAACTCGAGCTGCAGAAAATCATTCCTCGCCCACTCAGGCAAGCATCCAAGATTGGACAAACAATTCAGTAGATTTTTGTGAACTTATCTATTAATTTTGTGTCGCTTTCATCCAATGGTTTGTTCTCCACTATATTTTATGACTGAATATTTTATGCTCAGCATTTATATGAGTGAGGGAACAAAATTTTCCCAAATTCACAATACAATGGCTTGGTTATTGCCATTCATCACAGGCACGAGTACGTAGTATTCATCTGTCCAATGATCTTCATACATGTGTACTCTGAAGTCGGTTTCGAATTCCAGCGCATCAACGAGTGACCGTTTTAGGCTCTAAACAAATTTGTGATTCATGCACACTTAAAAAGGTCCATGTGGTAATATATCACGGAGTATTATCACGCTGCCCTCGGATTTTACTAAGTGTTCATAGATAATTAATCCAGACTGTTTGCTATGTAGGATTCCAGTACTCAACTGACGCTTCCTGTGTATCGTGTTATCACGAGTGTCGGAGTCGGTGTGGCAATCGGTGGCAAGAACGAACCCATGTATATCATCAAATTGCCTGATAGTTTCCCTAAGGATGTATAAAATATCATTGTGGGCACGAGGAAGGACGATAATGCGGAAAATTCTCGTTTCGATATGGCATTTTTTCGAATTCACACATATAGACTGTTCAATATAGATTCAATAATGCGGAAAACCCATGAGGGAGTAGTACACTACGAATTTCTCGCATATGTTAAAGTAAAAAGAGATATTCTCAAAACACTTTCTCATAGCTCTGAACCATTGCTTGCTTCAGGTCGACTAACGTATACTTATGAATACTCGGAATAAGATGTTGAACCGAAAGTTCTTTGAGTTAACATCCTTTTCTGGTAAGTGAACGATTCTTGAGAAGTAAAAGAAACATCTGTTGAACACTTCCTTTTTATTGTACCATTTTTGACAGCCCGGATGAAGTGAACTACATCCTTATATGGATCGATCAAAACTTTGAAACGCAGAGTTCATCAACTCTAACAGTCATCGTGAAATGGCTTGCTAACTCCAATCAGTCAATGAGAGTTGTCTGACAGGCGGGAAAGAAGAAGGAGAGTAGTCTTGGAGTTCCTAGTTGGTTAGACAGTGCATAGTTTCATTCTTTTAGTAATTCTATTTTATTTTATTTTATCCTTCTACGGTATCTATGACGAATTATGTATTGGCCTGGCTCATTACAGGATTTCTGGAAACTTCAAAATACAGTGTCTTTGCCTCATTGATGCGATTTCTGTTCCTACACCGGAACGCCGTATGAGCACTGAACTACAGACTGACAATGGTCCAAAACTGGCACTGTCTTAGGGTTGATAAACATATCCAACCTACGTAATTGTTCACAGAACCGTTCTCAGAAGTACTGAGTCCCCAAATCGAAGTTGTTCCCTTGCTTGATTCTTGTTCATTATTTTCGTTTGGGTTTGTCTGTCATTGCCATGGTTACCAGATGCCAAAACGTAAACCGCGCAAACAACGACATTTTACAACAATTTACATCCGTCGGTTGTTTATCCACAGCCCAAATTAGAGTAAGCTGATTGTTTTCAGTAGTATGTTTCGCATACCTCCGGGGCGGCAATAACTGCGAAACAAGTTGTGTGCTTCCGGGGAAATCTCGTTCATCCCTTCATATGTGAAACATACCATTGAGAAGAATAGGCTTATTGTTGTTTTTTCGAGGAAGTCAACGAACCACTATTCCGCGAAGGACTAACCAGAACCAATTTATACTTTCCAACACTACTCCCGGGATCCAAACAACTTCTTTCCTCTTTCATCGTCCTTATGAAAACGCGATGGATTTTCAACTCTTCCGATGTGTCAGAAGTGCCCACGGCTGGTTTTGGTTAAATAATCCATTGAGGGACCCCGTTTTTTATTTGAAACCCTTCAGATGGCTGCACGCATCTTCTAGAAAGTGATGCACGTGGTTATTTCAGTCCCGAAAGAAGTAAAAGTCAGACGTAGACAAACGAGGAGGCAGTTATCGGTTTTCGTCATTCGATCTGAGGAGACCGGGAACTAATCAGAAACTATGATTCGATGGTAGCCAGGTGGTTAGTAATCGGTGATTTCGGAAAAAACTTTGGGAATTTGAATCACCTCCCCAATCGGCAGGTCGTCAACATTTGAGGATCCATTCCCAAACAGCGTACACTTTTCCTGCAATAAATAAAAGTAGGCAAACGATCATAGTACTATTTACACCGTTCGAATTCCCTCACCTGGTAGTTCTTGAAAATGACGTGCTTTGTCGTTTCATTACTGAAAAACGTGAAAGTCAGGGGGAAAAAATAAGCGGCTTGCAATTAGACGGGAAGAGTTTTGGAGAAATTAGATGCGATAGCGAGTAGAATAACGGAGTTTAGGCATATCGAAATGATTATATAGGACAGCGCATGAGACATGGTAGTAACTGGGACGCGGGTCAGTTGCTCGCTGGGAAATTCCATCGTCCTACATATAAAATGATATTATATATGTATATATATATATAGTGTTGACCGATAGTAATGCAATCCAAGTTGTAGCAAATAACAATTCAAGAAGCGATAGCAACAAACACATTTGTTGCAAGGAATTTTTCAGAAACGTAATTCTGGTTCCCTTTTATGTCCAAGATGTTCTCTGCAACAAGAATGCAATAAAACAACCTCTAGTACGTAATGGAAATAAAAAGGGGGGCGTGGAGCAGAAGTTTTTTGCTGTGACGATCCAAATATTCCTCGAACTTGATGACAGTTTATCCGAAATTGCACTAACATTTACCGGAATTTGATAGATGTTTTACAGTGATTGTGTTGGTTTTCTTCTAGGGTAAGTTAATCTCTGGGAATAGGTACTTAACTCGAACATATTGGACATTCAAAAAACGCAAGCCACCCTAAATCTCGCTGTTAGTCATCACATCTACGAGGTCGAGGTGAGACAATTTACTGGATTGACTACAATTTAGATAATATATTTTCGTGAAATAATTGACCATGTGATATCATCGCTCAGCTCACCGTAAAGAAACCATGGAAGCACTGCACAGCTGTTTTGTCCTTGTTAGGATGCATCAGCAGTGCATATCCACCGCGTCCGAACTGGCACGCGAACCCGAGACGAACGATTCTCAGTCGAATTCCTTAGCCATTGCACTACCGGGCGTGCTCTGAACGGTTTGCTAAACTTCACCGTGACTGATTTGCACGGTTACTGTCCGCTAGCTCACATAATATATTCGAAATCTTGGAATTTGTCGGCTCATGGGTTAAAATGACCTGATTTTCGAGTTGCTGGACACCGTGTCATAATAAATCAAAAATGTGGAAGTATAGTGGAAGGCACGTAAAGTAACGGCGTCTTTCAACTACTCAAGTCTACTCATAACAGCATTGAATAAATCTCTTTTGACCCCTTTGGTGGGTGCCTAGTGCGTCTTCATAGAGAAGTACCGATGGTGGCAAAAATGGGATAACAGTTGAACTTCAAGCGTATCTTTTGGCAAAGTGACACCGCAACCTTTTATTTGACTTAGAACCTTGTTACATCTCGATGAATAATAAGAATCCAAACTCAAGCAACTTATTCATTGCGAGGTTGCATTTCACACCAGACAGTGTTCATGTGACCTAGCTTCATGAGTTTCGCGAAGATTTATGCATGTACGCGTGCACATAGGCCAACTTCCGCTAAAGATAGTCTTTTTTCTTACTTCGACATCGGCGCAATTCGAGCCTTCATGTGGAAGCTTGGCGCGTCCTTCTAAATCAACTGGTTGAGCACAGGCGATAAAAATGTGTGCGTTCAAAGCCCGCCGAAATCGAAGCCTTAGAAGTTGGGTCAATTCTATATTCGTCAAAATGTGCCAAAACACACTACCTTATATTTCTTTGGTCGCTAATTGAGCTGCGTTGTACTACTGGTCGAATACTTGGAAAGGAGTGACTGAACAGGAAATTAAATTCGCCCAATTCATTACTTGTTTATTCATTTGCACTGGGAACCTGGAATTGCATAAAAACGCCATTTGAACGCTGGTGGCTGTTAGACAGCCAACCATTTTTATTTAACATGCTGTTTTTTTGTAATCTCACGTAATTCAGTGATAGTGGATAATGTACGTTTGTGATTTGTACTCGTTCGCCCATTCGTTTGTGCGTGCTTGCATGCATGTGCTCATGTGTCTCGCATTTTATCATGACTGTCGGATTACGAACAAATCTGATAAAACCGTGGAATGGAACGACTTAAGGCAAACTGTTCGAGGAGATGCGAAACCGGGTTTTTATCGGTGACGCAAAAATTCACTGAGATAATTCACAACCCTGGACAAAATCGTACAGTTCTCGTTCGAAAGGCTATTAAATGCGTCTGAGAGTTGGTATTTCACTCGCCATAAGTGTGCGTGTAATCGTACGTAAAAGTACTCGCGGTGATAAATATTAAACTACTTTTACCTGAGTTGGGGGACGTGGAACTGCGGATGGAATAAAACGCATTTCACTCATTCGTCGACGAGGCAAACTCAACTACTAATTAAACTACCAACCGTCTAATTATATGTAAATTTCTCCCGCTATCGAGCAACCTGTTCTACCGTTGTAAGGATGATTATAAGTGAGCCCATTAGCTAGGCCATATCGATCCCCATTGGGTCTATGGCGTCAACCGTTTATTTGAAATAACGTAAGTGGCTTTCCGTACACTGTAATCTTTAAATAGCTCAAAACACCATGACAACGGTCTGGAACAATCAATTTATCATTCAAGAAGAAAAACAACTCCCTGACGACGTGCAATAAATAAATCACGTCCGGATAAGCAATTTCTTAAAACGTTAGTTGAAAAGTGCTGATTACTCGAAAGTTGTCAATTTTAGGGACACGTCAGTCGGATTGTCTTGTAGAGGGCTCCTAATGAGAAGTGCGCGAGTAAGCAATAAGTAACATCTGTCTTCACATTTTTCTCGATTTCTCAAAACAAATCACTTACCAAACGAATGGGTTCTCAAATGTGAATAGGATATAATGACCTCACTTTCGGCTAATTTATTGTGAAGCCAATTTTTTCTGCTAGAAACCAACAAAAGTGCGTACTTAATAGTATTTCGTTGATACCCGAACGGCAGATGCATAATGACGAGTTGCACGTAATACCCCTTAGACACAATCTGGTTCGAACGCAAAATCTTTCCTCCTGCATTTTCCAAAACAACTGGCTTGTTGACAGTGCATGCAATTGTTTTAATTTCAATAAAGACCATCTGATTGATCTCTTATTTTTGTCAGGAATACACGAACGAACACTTTGTGCGTATGTCCAGTTTTGCTTGCTCACTCTCATTTAAGACAGTTAGGTTTGAAATATTATTTGATATTAGAGATTCCGGTATGAAACTTTTAAGAACCACTCTTTGAATAGGCACCACTGATTACTGCTGCCTTGTTCCCGCATATTTTATGGCCAGCTGTCGTACGGCACTCAAAGTTGGAAGGCCAACCATGAAATTTCATGAAAACGTTGATTTCCGCTAATTAGGATCAAGTTGTTTTTGGCGTGCTCATTGAAATTTCGACTCAACGCGCGGCCAGCTATTCCCCCCCCCCCATACGATAGATTACGACTGCTGAAAACGGTCCGCGCCGTTCTGGCCTTATTGAGGATGGTACGAGATAAAGGAAAGAAATGAATGTGAAGAAATTTGGATTACATGGACGAATTTCCGTAATTTATAAATAAAATAGTCTCGTTGGAATCATTCCGCCAAAAGAAAATACACGAAATCCATTTTACAGCGCTCCTACTGAGGTATCCGGAAAGAATGTCAGGAAAATTTATTCCGGTTGAAACCTGTGCACATTTTGTACGTTCTTTGCTTCATTCCGAGACTTTCAGAGAGATGGTTAGACACTTGACGAAAAACTAATTGTCTAATATCTGATCGCACATGTTTAATCTCTTTCGCAAGCATCAGAAGCGCCTTCCCTATCATTTCGTTTGCAGCCAGACAAAAACGCAAGGCACATTCATTTTCTGTAGCCAAGGAAACAGATCGTTCTAGAACTTCTTTGTTCATTTTAGCATAAAATCTGTGCGTGATTTTGGCAAATTTCTGATCCCTGTAAAGCCGATTTTGAAAGGGTCAGAAACTTGGCCATCTCATTTTTTTTCTTCCAGACAAACTAGGTTAGACAATCCGTTGGTCGGACAATTTTTCATGTTTTCAGAAAGAGCGAACAACAAAACAATGTGAACTTGTGTTCGTCAGTGATGATGATTCACCGCGTACGGGGATTATTGGGCATAATGGTATGGGATGAACCCGGTCCAATATAAAATGCTCGTACTTGTGTGTGCGCGCGTGTTTTTGTAGTCCTTGTCGAATGAGGATTGGATGGGAATTCGCCGCAAAACGTCGATTTCAGCTCGCGACCGGATTCTATGGAACACATGGTTAAGTTTACCCACGAACACGCTCTGTTGGGTGAATGAGAGTGTATTCATTGGCTTTCGGTTGCACACATCCGGAATTAACAGACCACGAGAAAGCAAACACCTCAAATCCAATCGGGATTTCCGACTCCAAACAAGGTTACGAATTTCATGAACAAGAAAGAAATTGACGTGAAATTTAACAAGCAGATTTTGGGCGAGTAATCGCGAAACCGAGACCACAATATTCTGCTTTTGTTCTATCGAAGATTAAAAAAGAATAGAAGTGTATTCGATCCTATTGGTGCTACTCAGTCATGCTCGATTTAACGTTCACGACGGTTCACGATGTTCGGAAAAAATGCCATCTTTTCGGCATGAAACAAAAGGTCCGAATCATGCTCCGATTTGTAGATGCACAAGCCCTGGCAACATGGTTGATCTCGATCATCCATGATCACAGTCCCGTGGAGAAGTCTGTATTCCAGGATGGCATATACCTACTCTAACTGGCTCCTTAGCATGAGCATAGACACAAGGATGCATTCGTTTACTGATTAGCACAGGCCCATTGATTTCAAGGTATATTCTCTTACATCCTATAGTGTATTGCTTGATAACATGACACAAGTTTAACAGTTGGCTAATTTACAACGGTTCCCATATCTCAGGTTACCTTTCTCAGGACTGACAATGGAAGTCAATAGAACTTCGATTAGGTTGTGTTCGTAAATAATGAAGCTTTTCTCGGTGCTCAAATTATTCGACATACTTCGAAAATCCCTCAATCGGCGATGAGTGTGCCAGATTTCAGCAATTGCAACCCCCACGTAAAATTGGATACTGCAACTTGGCCTTGCGTGGTTTCGTGCATATTTAATTTGATTCAGTAATCGAATGTAGCTCCGTAGTGTTAAGCAGAATTTTATCCAGTTCTTCAGATTTCAAATACCATTGAAGCAAACAGGTCTTCGGTCTGCATGAGCATTCATTTTTTCTGGAATTCAAGCTATTCTATGGTAACTTTTCGTTGAACAACTGTGCTATTTTTTTAGTCCCCTAACTGATCTCAAAGATGAAACAAAAGACTGCCTATTCTAACATTCGTTAGTTTTCACTATGAGTCTGACACAGAACTGTTTCTAAGTAATTGAAATCGGACGTGAAGTAACCTGACTGAAGTAGCACGGAGGAGCGAATCGAATCTAGTTTGTCTTGGTCAATAGCACATGAAATGGTAAGGTGCCAGTGACCTTACGAATTTCAAAATGTATTGTAATGTAATGACATGTGCGCGAATCACTGAAAACTAGCTTGTTCGCCGACTTATGTTTTCTCAATCGCAAAATAATCTGGACGTTTATCGCACCGCTTCCAAAACCGAGGGGTGGGACTATTAACAAAACTTTGTAGCCAATCGGTACTTGAATGAAAAGGATAGTAGCGCTAGTACAGTTCCAGAAATTTTCGATGTAAAATAAAGAATCCAAAGCGCTAACAGTTGGCATGGTAATCTGAATGATTCCGCGCAATTTAGTTTCATTTCCGAGAAGTGGAACGTGCCTGAACCGTGGAGTTCTCCTGGAAAATCCCGAGAGGAATAGGAAGAAAGGCAGTCAGAATAGTTTGTAATCAAATGCTCCCGTTTTCACTTACCTTTAACTCCTCTTAACAATATTTTAATCAGGCAGATAATTTCCACAGAGGGGGACACAAGCGGTTGTAGGCTGCCGAATGAAGAATGCACCGGTCGGGGAGGAGGACATTTACGTCCGTACTTGACCACTTGGGCCGAAAAGTTTGGACAACCAGGCCAAAATAGTGGTTTATGCAGTGTTTCGAGACTCACTTGTCTACAACTTCACAAAACTATCATTTCACTCACGGCAATCATTTATATAGACTGGCAAACTAGCATCCGGTAATTTGGTTGCGAACATGTACCGACAGGCAATACAAAGAAATAGTTTGGTTATCGATTAACTTAAAGTATCTCGGTTCGCCTGCGGAGTGCGAAGGAGGCAAAATGTACATCAGAAATGGCATCTGAAAGGAATATTCCTCAGCCTGTCGATCACGTAACCCCATTCAAGGAGAAACAGGACACATTTGGTGAAACCTGCAAAACCAAAAATATAATTATTCAACTGCACATAAACATGACACGTTCGAAATGTGATTTCCGATATTTTTGCCTGACAATTACTATCATTCTTCTGTGCATCTCCATCTTGGGAATAAATATCCTAGTCGACCTTCTTTTTTCTACTCTTACTTTTGAAAAGTATTTGCAATTCAGTCACCGAATGTTCTCGCCTTTGCCGATAAGGATAATCGTTATGAGCGGACTGTGGATAGGCAGTCGAACGATCCCACGATTAAATCAAATTTGTATCGGGAATGAAATTTCGCTGCACAAATAGGAGCTTCGGAGCAAAATCGAGCGTTTCAAACTAGGTGCATTTCTATCTTCTTAAGACAGCGATTGGTGGTTCCACGAATAACCGATCTTATATTAGTCCTTGCAATGGTTAGTGTGCTGTACACTAATGAATCACTTCTGTGTATGCAAGAAATCAAGCGGAATGTCAGTCGCATGTGATTTTCTGAGGCAACCAATTATTTTGATTGGACTTGCAGCGTTTTGGTATTCTGCTTATTTTCGAGAAATATTTTCTGTTGCTTGGCAGAATTTAACCAGAAACAAAACGAATGTGCTGACTGTCATTTACGTACAACAAATGTATTTTTGTAATCCTCGGATAAGGTATGCTTCTCTTGTTAAAACTGGGTATCCTCGAGGTGGATTTAACAAGGTATTTGTTTGATTGTTTCTTGGCCTAGATTGGTCTAAATTAAGACCCGGCTGGTCGTGAAGCATCGTCTTTTGTGTTTCGGCTGCAGCAACCAACAATGACACTTTTGATATTTTTCGTTGATGTTTATGCTTACGTTTTACCTAGCTGCGTACACGATTTCCACCGCTGAGGGTAGCTGTATAGTAGGGGGCCTCCAAAAATTCATCTTCATTGGCCGAGTGAAAACCCTGATCCATCATTCACTCGATCGTTGTCCCTATTTAATGTGCAGTGTCTTAGACACGTTCGTATCAGGCCAGATCAACTAGTACCAAAACCGGGGGGAATTTTGTCAGGCACAGAGCCACCCCATCCCTCCCTAACAATGTTCGACTGAAGTAATATCTGATCTAAGGGGAGCATGACAATGACATTATGCGAATTTCCATTTTTCTCAAACTTCCTCTGGCACACCACAGGATAGGCGTATGCTAACATTTGAGATGCATGCAGTAAAATTGTACTCCTCAAACGACGAAGCCTAACGGCGATCAGCACACGGGCAAATTAAAATGTCCGGTAAAATGATCTCATTCTTCTGTCATTCGGTTTCTGCCTTTTGAAACTTCTGAATGGGGACAAACACAAAATAACTAAGTCATAACATTTCAGTGTACTTCATCCACGCAACCTGATTTGGGAGTCCCGCATTCCGGAATTGAATTTTATGATCTTCGATGTCGTTCAAGATTCGCTTGATTTTTCCTCCACGTTTCTCCTTTTTGATATTTATGCCCTCTTCAATGACTGTAAAACTTCTAGAAGTCAAATCTCTTTCGTGAGCACACGGATATTAGCGCATCCCTCGCTTGCCTCGATGCATTACCGGAATGAAATTAAACACCCCACTCACCGAAGGCAAATGCTCGATCGTATAAAATGCGGGATTGAAGTAGAATGATTGCATCTTTTGTTGTCCCCCTTGGAATGTCACCTAGTCATTCTTAAGTCAACTGCATATTCAAACCTCGGAATTTTAAAATTAAGAAAGAATGTGCCGAAATTCTTATGGGGATTTCTCCCTGTGGATGATGAAACTATGATGGACAATATAAAAGTAGTCAGTCTCGTAGCCAGCCCATGTTACACTGAACTAATATTCATCCAGGTACCAAACAGAATTCAGGACCGTGTGGTTGGTTCTAATGAGCCTACACATACATCAGATGACACAGTCCGGTACAAATTTGCTGTAGCGTGCGCACCCAACCACCCAATCCGAAATGGCTGGACAAATGAGCGTGAAGTCCAAACGTGTCTCAGGTTACATTGGCCGGGATATATTCCCCTGGCACGAATTCCTCCTATTCTGTATATGACCGCGTGATTTGTAAATACACTCCAATGTATATTCAAATTGCTTGGGGGTTCCCCTCGTCTTCACTTGCGTAGTTTTGGTCGCAGTCACTCCAATGCGTATTGGTAGTTTGTATACATGCGTTACTGTCAATGGCCCAATTCCTTATTGCCATTTCATCTACACACAAAAAGAGGCTGTTCTAAGTCGAAATGTCACAGGAATTAAAACTGCGTTAAACAAAACCAAAAACTGATTCTGTTTATCCAGAACGTTTTGCCTAGGCGAGCAGTAGTCTGACAATTCAGCGAAGTCCGCACACATAGTCTCGACTCTCACGATGTCGAAGTTGCATCCTAGAATATCCCCGTCAAAAAGTGCGCTTTATCCAATTATAACGATATGTGGAACCTTCATTAAGTCCAGTGACACTGCGAACCAGCCAACTTGCCTAAGGTTTTCGGACATTTATTCAAACTTTGTATGCTATCACGAGTAGTACTGGGACAGTTGTATCTGACCCTTGAGCGACTTTGTGCTCAAGCTTGATTCTTGTCAAATTGGCACCTTAAACAATTGGTTTTAAATCTAATGACATTTTCGATTGTCAATTAGACCCTAACCGGTCAGCAAGTGCTGCTCACACCCATCCCGGACAAAAAGTAGCATTCGTTGAACCTAAAAATTCGTATTATGACAATCAGACCACCGACACGATATTTTTAGTCACCTTTGTCAAACAAACTTTACAGTCCCTGCTGAATGTAGCTTAGGTAATGTGAGACCAGCAGCGATTTCCTTGTCATTCCCAGACCTGCATGCAAATTAGAATTCTGGACTA